>NIUQ01001045.1:0-35782 GCA_002796945.1 Plectus sambesii | reverse complement strand
CCGGGTGGGCCATTCGGGCATTTCTTGCAGGTGCCTGGCGGGTAGGTGACTGGTGGTGGGGCAATTCCTGGCTCGCCAGGGGGTCCAGCGGGACCGGGAGTTCCAGGCTCGCCGTTTGCACCGGGAGCACCTAAAAATCACTGCCCACATTGCATATTTTCTTGAACGTTTTTGATTCTTCATTACACCATAGGCGCTTCTTATTTCAATGAGAATTCATCGATAAAAAATAAAATCTGCATTATTCGATTATCGCTAAAGCACCCCGTTAGTGAATACGTAGGAAAGTGATACAGATGTATTGGCTTTCAATGTTCAGATAATCTGCAGCGACCGAAAAAGCGCGACTCGCAGAGCTGTGGAATGTAAGACGCCCTCGCTACCAATTTATACTTACATAATTGTTTCAAACAAAAAGTTTTCAGCTACAATATGAAACGTAGCATACTATGTCAGGGATGGACAATGTTTAATTGACTTCCGCGTCGATTAAAATTGAGCCTGCCCACCATAGGGTAGCCAAATGTATAAGAAAATTATAGCGTCTAATGATGAATATCGTATCCATCACCCTCTCTGTTTTACTACAGCACCATGATTTCTTTCATCAGGAATTCATATATTTACAGTTTCTCGAAAGGAGACATTAATTTTTAATGGCGCCAGTAGGGCACTGGAAAACGAACCGTTAGCTCCAGGTGGGCCGGGCGGGCAGCGGTCGGTGCTGTCGCAGTTGCACTGCGGGCCGGTCTGACGCTCTCTACGGGGCTTGGGCACGTTCACCTTTGCTTGCATGATCTCCGACCAGACATCGCTTTCAAGCACCTGCAACAAGTGAAAGAATTACTTAAGTGTCGATAAAGTAGAAAATACAGCAAAGGAGATGTACGACGGCCTTTGGCGCTACGATCACTATGATAATACTTAATCAGTAAATTAGGTGAATAGTAAGCTGTGGTATCTTCGATTCAATGACCGTATTGAATCTTTGTGCAATAACTGCAAAACCTCTTCCACAGGCACTATTTCGACAAATGTTTTTAGCTCACAAGTATAATCTCTAAATGATATACGTCTTCGAACTCTATTTGCGCCACCCTGAGGAAGAGTCGATTTTTCTGATGCTCAGAGCGCGGTTAAACGGTACCTATTAAATAACCCCAACGGTCATCTACGTGTGTGCTGATGATATTGTGAGCGCTAACATTCTTCGTCTACATAAGAAGCAATTTCTTACTTTGAACTCGTCCATTTTCAGGTCGAACGACGAGCGGATGTCCGACACCTTGGACATCAGGTAGGGAACGTAGACGAGGCATGACAGGATAGCGAAAAGGGAGATGGCCGAAGCCGTGTAGCCGGCCACTTGCGCCGTCATGATCAGATCGTTTGAACTCCTATTCAGTCCCACCTCGACTGCTCGAAATGTTCACGTCGCGCCCCTTTTCAGTCGCATCTAAAACCCGTTTCCAATGCGTTCTGCATGACTTGATCATTGTGTAATAAAGGGCAGACGCAGGGCCACTTCTTTCGTCAGATGTTGTCGCTTTGGGTTTTAGAAACGGGTTTCACGCGCTATGCATGCTTCCAGACAACGGCCCGCTTCGTGCACTTGCTTGTTTTTAAAGATGAACCTGTTTGCTCAACCTACCCCTCCCTTACATACGCAAGAAAGAGCAATGCTGCGGAACGGAATTCGTCAATACATGACTGACTAAAAAACTGATCATCTTTTTGAACGTGACATGACAAGATATTGCAATAGTTGAACTATTTTGATTTAGTCAATAATACTACTAATAAATTTATTGCTTTTTGAAATCATATTTTTTAACTAGCTAAACGCTTGTTGCACGGATAGCGTCAAAGGCCAGCACAACAGTTGCATTTTCTTCCGAGGCAATTATTACCTACGTACGGTCCATCACTTTGTGGTTATCGAACTATTTCATTCTCAAATCGATTTCTGTCTGCATTGCTTTGTTATTGAGAGACGCTTTTACCTTTCCCTCGTATCTATAACAAACTCGAGCATATTCTGAAGTGGGTGCCTTGTTGTGCTAATCTTCGACCTCAACACATAGTCGTAGTACAGCGTAGTGGACGCTATGTCATCAATAAGGCTTTGTTTTGGCTTCTCCGGCTGTATATATTTTTGCCGCCGAGCTAAAATTATCACGTACTTTGTACTTCTCTCGCGCTACACGCGCGTTAACGTGAAGCGCCGCAACAGCGTTCCAACAGCACACCGATAAAACTGATTCAAAACAATGCAGTTTACGACGCTACTAGTCTATCTTAAATTTCGTCTGTACATTTGCCAACACTTTGCAATGTGAAACTCAGTTACCTGTACGACAAGTTGTATGAACGCAGATCAAAGTAAACCTTAAAGATGGAGAATGAAATGAGCTGCGAGCTAAACGATCCAAATAACCCAATCATCTTAATTCAACTATAGCGATTAAAAAATCTGAAAATAATACAGTTTGAACCTCTATGTGTTTACTTTTAATTTCCCACGGCGATCGAAAATCCTTGTACTATCAATTTAAAGGCTCAGGCATATGTTTTGCCTCTGATCCTCACTATCTTGCTGATGCAATTGATTTTGGGAGCTTGACGCTTATTAATGGCGCTTTCTTTGACGGGCGAGCAGTCGTACATTTCAAGCTGCAGCCCTTCTTAACTACGTTCGTTCTTCACCGCGTCAGCTTTATGAGCGGAACGGTATTAAACCTTTTGTGGTAACAGTCCATAAATGCAATCCGATAATAACAGGCATGATGCAAAAGCAAATAAAATAGCAGACAGGTCAGATGAAATAATCACTTATAGTGTAAGATCAGTTTTGCAAAATGTTACTGAACTTAGTGATTGAACCTACGGAAACCGCTGCTTTAATAGCTGCCGCTAGTTGGTAGTTGCACATCGAAGAAATAGACCTTATAGCATTGACTAGCTGTCTCTGTGCTCACGCAGAATACATTGAATAGTGGACAGCAGTAGGCTGAGTCGTACTCGACGGATCTCTTGTATCCACGTAAAATTCGATAAATGTATTATCAATGAAACTGCAGCATTTTATACGATACATTTTTGCAAACAAATATCAACAGGTTTTTTGCGTTCAACTTCAAATAATACATGACAATAATGTTGAATAGTATGGAAGATATTAGCAATTTACGTTTCTGTCAATGCTAGTTGAACTGTGGGAAGTGAGTCGTTTCTTTTGGATAGGATTCTTCTGATTGTCAAACGTTAACGATCGGTATTCACGTTTCAGCAACGGAGCCATCTGTTCCGGATGATAAGAATATGTAACGCTGTTGAGTACAGGACGAGGCGTTTCTGAACTTTGGCGACTAATCGTCGGAGTGTGTGCAGCTGAATCTTGTAATGGTCGTGCCTGCGATCGAAGTAGAGCGCATATTTGTTCTCGAGCGAATCGAAAGATCCGCTCGCCCGTAACAAATATAATTACCATATTGGAGAGTATTCCTGAAAAAAAGACTGTCTTAAGCATAGACATCGGTTTCAGCGAATCTGTTGCAGGTTCTTGTAAACTTCTGTTAAAATTCCTCGACAGACTGCTATAAAATGACGTTGCAAAAATTTCGGCCATTAATTGACTAAAATGTGCACTTCACTTCAACGCCTATATCCGAACCATGCAATTATTACTGTAAATAGTACACCATTCATTGATAGTATCGAATATAAAAAGAACGTCCGCTCTAGCACCCACAGCTATGGTAGTTTTGCTGTCAATTTTTTCGAATTACATGTTGCATTACCAGTTTTCCACTGTCGACAAATGAAGGAAACTACATATAAAATGGAAGCACGCTGGAGACATTCATAAGAAATGAGGACGGCCAGCAAATGCTTACCAGCTGTCCACAGAATGAGAGGTGTTACAATGCAGCACTTGAAGAGAAAGTAGCGTCGTCGGCCTTCTGGCCAAACTTTTATAAACAGAAGCGAAAATGCTATCGTCCACAAAGCCAATTCTGTTTGAACAATTTCCTTTGCAAAAGAAGGGTTTTCAACCGCTTTCACCGGGGATTCTTGCGGTAAAATAGGGGCAGTCTGAAACGACATCATTTTGTCAACGATTTATGAGCTGTTACTCATAAAACAGTGTAATTTACATTGAAAGATATAAATTTCTAACAGATTACTAAA
The DNA here is from genome assembly GCA_002796945.1 of Plectus sambesii. NCBI lineage: Eukaryota > Metazoa > Nematoda > Chromadorea > Plectida > Plectidae > Plectus > Plectus sambesii. The sequence continues at coordinate 31,591 of NIUQ01001045.1, read as the reverse complement.
TGAAAATTAATATAACAATGGATTACGATAATTGCGATGCTGTAATTGAAACAGTTGTTTATTGAAATAACGCAGAAAAATGCCATCTGGCAGCTTTCCTTCTTAGAAAAGCCAAATTTGTCCGCATCCCACCTCTTTTCGTTATATTGCGCACTGGCTTCCAGATACCACAGAAATTTGGCAGTTATTTTAATGATTTCATTTCGTGAGATAAATTCTCAAATATATCTAATTGAGGACAGATCATTTAGCCAAAGTACATGTTTTCTATCAATTATTTCGGCGTATAGAGGTGCAAAGTAGAACAAGTCTCAAAGTCCTTTAAAAATACCTTGTGCATTGTGTTCAATTGCTTCTTTCAAATCCTTTTCCGAAATCGAGTCAAAGTCAGTCATTCGACTCGTCGGTACCCAAATGAAAGACTACAATCAATACATTAGCAAGTATTCACTAGTTGTGCGCCAGTTTGCAGCAGTAAATGGTAAGCTGTAATAAAGAAGCGTTAGAGCAAATTTGGTATTATTAGATAACAACGCAACAACTGTCTTCAGTGAGCGAACTATATTAGTGTCCCTTAAAGGGGAACTTTTTCGTAGGATTTTCAAAGAATAAAATCGTCGCTCGCAAATACCTCTGTCTATGGGCGAGCAGGAGCATCAGATGACAGCGCTGCCAGTGTTGATGAATGATTGCAGTTATGCTAAATTGTCCAAAGTCTGGCAGTACGCAAAAACATTTTTCAAAGACAAACTTTAAATCTTAGTAGGCGACGTCTAAGAACGAAAGTTTACAGAAAGTACAGAGGTATTGTAATGAATGAACGCTCGCTTCGCCTGAAGAAGAGCTATTGCTAAGCGTCGGACGCCCATATCCTATGCTATAAGGGACATCAGGAGCCGGAAGCGGACATATGAACCTTAATACAGGAACATAACTAGCAGTCGATCTGACTTTTCAGTTAGTCATATATTTTTATTATTCAGACTGTCGAATGAAGCCAAATAACGAAGGATGTTCCATCGCAATTCCTTACCTCCCTTTCAAATTTACCCCAGTCTACTTTCATTTATTCATTTTTCGAAGCGATAGAATATCGCATTAAAAAAACTTTGGAAGATGCACGGACAAACTCTTAGACAGACAACATGAGACGCTGACCGCCTTGTTTTGAATCAGTTGTACCGGGGAGCCGCTGTAACGCGGCTGCGGCATCGCTCGTTTACGCGCATTTAACACAGCAAAGTCCAAAGTCTACGATAATAATAGATCGGCGGCGCAACAGTATGCGGCCAGAGAAATCAAAACAGAACCTTATTGACGGCACTTCATGCACAAATGCCCCACTAGCGGACGCATGTTGTGATAGGCAGAGTAATACATAATCTCTCTTATGAGAGTGTTTTAAATAAAAACAATAATTTCGTTATAACGCACGTCAATACGTCGCAGGCTAAAAGAGATGAATGAAAAAGTAAAAATGTAAGCGAAAGTAAGTATCAATGAAAAAGGGAGTATTGCAGTGAGTGTCTGCTCTCGAACTGATGAACAGGATAGTATAGGGGAATGCGACGAAATTCTCTGTCTGAACAACCGAGCTTAGTATTGCGTTGAATGCAAGTTATATCGCATGATTCAGGGATTTTCTGCTTGCATAATTCATGTAAAGCAAAACGGACTAAGACAGAGAGGTACAGGTGAACGGTAAAAACATCGAGGAAGGCAGCTCGTCGTCACAAATTTTTGCTTGAAACTGAGAAAACCTTGAAAAGGTAAATTCCATTGTGTTAAGGCAAGGAAAGAGCAAATGCGCCAATTCTCTCAACTGAATTCAGTTTTTGTGACTGAACCCACAGCATCATTAAAATATGCACATAACACATACAAAAATGCAGATCAATCAAACTTGGAGTACAAAAGACTGTAATCGGCCGGCTGTACAGCAAAGAATTGTGGACATGCTCTTAGCCTTATACTTAACCTTTTCGAAAGATCATCAAGCCGAACGTGACATGTTAACTGTAACTAAGATCATGTACTAGTTACTGGAACATGCACATCAGCAGACAGCAAAACAATTGCTTAACAGCACATAAATCTTATGGAAATGATTACTTCCAAAACCGAAAAGCAGAAAGTTTTTGTTAGTATGAGTGTATATTGCTCACAGAGCCGTGGTTGGTTCGTTTACTGGCTGTGATGAGTTTGGATAATTTTCATTGAAGAATATCACAGGTCGTAAGTAAACACGACACGTGGCTAAGACAAGTTTCGATAACTTTCTTTGAGGAGCATTTCTAGCTGAGAGATAACATGACCGAGCGGCCAGTACCGATGTGCATGATTAATTTCCGGTTGTGATTAAAGACGAATGCTTGGGCGTCGTCAAAACGATTGCTCAGCATAGCGTGAGAACTTTGTCTTAAGTAATCTCTACTTAGCGAAACTCTGGCTGATAATGACATTCTGCGTGAGGATTATTTCATCATCTATTGACGGTTTTATCGTGGGTCTCCCTGTTACAGTTCATCAAAAGAGCGTATCAAAGCACATAATCGCATATTTTTACAATTTATCACCTTACCTCCCACCTCTTTACAATATATATGTTGCAGTTTTAACTTGACTGTAATAGCAAGCGTGCGAGTCCTGTGCTGGCAGCTTTATAGTGGCTGCATATTTTGCGCTCTTTTCCTTTTGTAAAATTGTAACTGTCGCTGTGACAACGAGCTTTCCCACCAAGAGCACGAAGCCATGGCAGGCTATATTCAATTTCAGATTGGTTATTTGAAAACCGCTCGTTGCTATATCAAACTAACTCAAGTCGTAAGTCAGCAATCTGAAATTGCAAAAATCGAATTTACGGGGTGGCGCAATAAAATTGTCAGGCTACGTAACTATTGAACGGGGTAGTGCCGATAGCCTAAAATTTAACCGTGTATTGTCCTGGCATAGGGCTTCTAGTGGGCGGAGTCTGAGCCGTCTCCTTTGCAAACTGTCATCGCGGAACCCAAAGATATGTGAAAAAGGCCTTTAATCGGAGGTGACTATAGAGGGTCACTGTAAAGCAAAGAATTGAGATGGTGAGCTGATTTTTGAGCCAGGGATATTCCCCAAAGGTGCGAATATTTTGCAAAAGAAATTTTTGCGATCGGCCCGAATTGCCCCACTGACCGATTTAAGGCAGATTTTTGGGCGCTTTTTTTGGAAAATTTTTGGCCGATTTTTTTGCAAAACATTTGTACCTTGGGGGAATACCCCTGTGCTAAAAATCAGCTCACCATCTCAACTCTCCGCTTTATAGTAACCCTTCAAAGTCTCATCCGATTTGAGGCCTTTTTTCGCACATTTTTGGATTCCGCAACGACAGTTTGTAACGGAAAGGGCCTAAACTCCGCCCACTGGAAGCCCTATGCCAAGATACCATACGGTAAAAATTTGGGCCATGAGCATTACCTCATTTAATAGTTATGCAGCCTCACTTTTTTTGTGCCACCCCGTAATATACAGGTTGTTCATAAAGTCATGACACGATTTGTTTTTTGAATAACTTGGTTCAAACTAAACAATTGAGCTGAAAACTGGCATGAAGAATCTACAGATATCGCAATTTTGTTTGAAAAGGAATTATTTAATTTGCCTCCCGCGTTGCCGAGATATAGCCAACCAATGACAACACTCGTTTTAAAGAGAGTTACCTGTGACGCGTGAGGGCTAATTCGAGGTTGAGGTCGGCAGGAAGAAAATTTAGACAATTTTTGCTTAAAATCAATGACAATCAGTTCAAAATCACATTCTCTTTGATTTTAAGCAAAAATTGTCTAAATTTTCTTCCTGCCGACCTCAACCTTGAATTAGCCCTCACGCGTCACAGGCAAGTCTGTTTAAAACGAGTGTTGTCGTTGGTTGGCTATATCTCGGCAACCCGGGAGGCAAATTAAATAATTCCTTTTTCAAACAAAATTGCAATATCTGTAGATTATTCATGCCAGTTTTCAGCTCAATTGATTTAGTTTGAACCAAGTTATTCAAAAAACAAATCGTATCATGACTTTAACAACCTGTATCTGCCATGCCTAATTATTTGCACATTCCTTGTTTTGTCCCTACTAAGTAACATTCAACAACCAATGCCATTATCTTCAGTTTATTTGCTAAGAAAATCAAACCTTACATGCGAAGAAGAAAAAAACTTGATACATTGATAGCTTTATACGGGGTATTTTAGTAATTAGGCCCCCTCAAATCTCGACCCTCACTGCTTCAATTTGAAAGCTTTCTCAATATATTCACTTGAAAACGATCAACAATCGCAACTTATTGTTGCCCTGCTTCATTAAAATAGTATCTAACAGTATTATTAAATAGTACTATGCTGTAGTACGTTTCAAGTATGTAGCGAACTGAAGTTCCCGGGCGTAATTTTGAATTTTATGCGAACACCCAAAAACTAGCATTTCTCGTACACGTTCGGGGCCTAATTACGAAAAAAATCGGTAGCAAAGCGCTTTTGTGACGAGGCCACATTCTGTTTTTCAGTTGACTACCAAAATATTTGTGCATGAATAGAAAAACTGGTCTGCTGCTTAGTTTTTGGTCGCGTGATTTTTGCAGTTACCATGTCGCGTTTAACATAACTTATTTTTGAGATTCTTGGTCTCATCGTATCTATACTCTTTGGAGGTTACTGTGATACCGTTAATGGCTCGATTAGCTGCGCCAGCATCTTTAATACTATTCATGGTAGCCTTATAGAGGGTTATGCATCGATACAGTATTACCCTTTCATTCATATTATCGCAATGGTTGCTTTCAATGCTGGGCAATTTTTCTTTCGATTATTCACCGTCGAGGAACTTTGCAAGAACGCCATTTCGGTAAGAAAGAAGCTAACAAAAAGATAAAAAATGAAAGAATGCAAAGGAGCCGTAGTTAGTTCTTTATAAAATAATTTTGTACTTATTTTTACAGTGCCGAAGGGGATTGGACTTAGTGGGGCATTGTAGTACCAGCATTTATTATGGTATACATGGGGGGATAACAGTGGTGGCAGATAGACGGGTAAACGGATGTAATAACTGCGTGTATTACAGAACGAATAGTCAAGGGTAGTTGTGTCTACCTCGGGTGACCGGCGCGCGATTAGCATTTCATATCTAAGCTGTCATCTGCCTCTTAAAAGGGCAGAATGACCGCTCAGACATACAATAAAGTGAATATACAACATTATGTCTCATTAAAATCCTTCAAAGATCCAAAATAGAGATCAAGGGGAAGAAGATATATTATAGCTGTTTTAACGAAACGAAAAACTATACCAGGAAGAAATTCGTGCATTAATTCAATTCAACCTAGTTTATAAATCGATGTGCTTTGTAAATATACAGGGTGAGTCAAAAATAATGGTACACACTTTGAACAGTTTTAACTCTGCGAAAACGCAACCAGTTTTTAAACTGGTTGCGTTTTCGCAGAGTTAGAGCTGTTCAAAGTGTGTGTCATTACTTTTGATTCACCCTGTCGAATAATTCGCGCTAAATTAGCTTGCATGACAGCGATAAAAAAGTTTTACATTTTCAGGAATATATTTGCGCCCTAATAGCTGCCTTCATTTATATCTTATTTATGGGACTAGAAATTGTTCTGATCACTACCATGCTTCGTGGCTATGGGAGATGGACGGCGGCCACTGTAAGCGTTGGAAGTTACCATTTCATTTATAGGGTGTCTCAAAAAAACTCTATCGATTTACCTGACTCGGAGAGGTAGCGCCCAAAGCCGAAACTTAGACCAGAGATGTCCCCTGGGGCAAGCTTGAAGCGGACGGAGTTTCAGCCAGAAAATCGCTGCGGGACCCAAGCGGCATTTCACAATGAGCTTAACATTGTCTTACACTTGGGGCCTGTTTGAGACCCTATAAATTGTTGTTTTTTTAAGAGGTTATTTCGCCAAGATGGTGCGTTTTTCCGATAGAGAATTTCTTGCCAAACGTTTTGCAAATACAAACTTGAAAATCCATCAAAAATTTTAAAAATGACGTGGGTTGAATGATCGTAATGAAGAATGCCATAGTGATGTGCTCTTCGAATCAAGCATCATGAAAACCATCAGAAGTGTTTAATATTGCCGGGTGAGTTCTTTTCTGAAAGTTCAACTTTTGAGCTGCAACCTGCAATAAAAGTAGCCAGTTTCAAGACTATTAAATTCTGCAATGAAATGGTTTTTATTGATGAAACTCAATTTTCACAATTTTCGCAGTTCAGGGTGGTCTCAAGATCAAAAATTTCTTAATCTTGAATCAGGCTAATTTTCATTGCAGGTTGTAGCCCTGAAGTTGAACGTTCGAAAAAATACTCACCTTGCAATATTAGACATTTCCGCTTGGTTCCATGATGCTTGATTCGAAGAGCATTTCACTATGGCATTCTTTATTCAGGTCATTCAACCCATGTCATTTTTTTTATTTTTGATAGACTTTCAAGTTTGTATTTACCAAAAGTGAAGCTAGAACTCTCCTCTCGGAGGAATTCGCAAACTTGGTAAAATACTTTTTGAGAAAAAAATTTAAGGTTCTCAAAGATGGCCCAAGTGTAAGGCGATATAAAGCACATTTTGAGATGCCGCTCGGGTCTTACAGCGACATTTTTGGCTGAAATTTCGCTCACTTCAAGGTCCCCCCAGGAAACATCTCTGGTCCAAGTTTCGGCTTTGGGCGTTACCTTTCCGAGTCAGGCAAATCGATAGAGTTTTTTTGAGACACCCTGGGGCCGGTTTCTCGAAACGCCGGAAAGGCGCAGGGTGCACCCGGGGTACGCGTACCCGGTAACCGAGTTTCTCGAAATATTTTGGCGCCGGGTACGGCTTCCCCGGGAAGGCTCGGGAAGGCTGGGAGCTACCCTTGCTCAGCGCTGTGGTAGCGTCGGCCGGGAAGTGAACTGTAAAGCTTGCAAGAAGGTTTTTTGACGGAAATGAATGTTTTTATTGAATCCTATGATGTTTTTAGTGTTTTGGCAGAGTTTTGTTAAATTTGGCGCGCTACTTCGGAAAATCGAGGATGATTATAAATCGGCTCGTTAAATCGGCTTGTTTTTTAAATAACTTTGCATAGACTAAACGGATTTCGATAATTTTGGGTTTATTACAATCCCCGCGCTCTAAGAATTGTTTCTAGCATAAAAAAATTGATGACCCATAATCAAGCAGGTACCCCTTATTTTAGGGGTACCTTTATACCGAAAACCTTCTAAAATGGTTTTTTGGGGACTGCTTTGAACTTTGAATGATATGAAAAAAAATTGTTAAAAAGTACCCCTAAAATAAGGGGTACTTGCTTGATTATGGATCATAAGTTTTTTATGCCAAAAGCAATTCTTAGAGCACGGGGATTGTGAAAAACCCAAAATTATCAAAATCCGTTCAGTCTGCGCAAAGTTATTCAAAAATATTCTCTAGCATTTCGTCGAACAGCCTGTTTAATTACCTAATTCATCGTAACGATTTTTTTGTCATTTAATTTACTCGAAACGACATAAAATGAGAATAAAATAGCTCAAAATAACTAAATTCGATTGTTCATTAATTTATTCTTCAACAAAATTCACTTTTTCAACTTATTCGAGAGGAATAATTGCACTAATCTTAAGTGTCGATTCAAAAGATGCGTTCGCGCCGATGGATTGCTGCAGATAATGCGTCGGGTATCGCCCAAGCGTTCGAGAAACTCTGACATTTTCGCCGGGCGATACCCAGCTCGGGAGCCTTCCCGGCCTCTACCCTAGGGTAGGCCGTACCCGGACTTTCGAGAAACCGGCCCCTGTTTGCAATTTAATTGTCAAAAATGTTGGCATCTGTAGGAGAATGAAGTGTTTCGAATCCGTTACATTCTTAACGATAGCACGGTAATCATGAGCTACCCATGATTTTGGCTTATGGTACCAATAATCTATGCCTATCAGAAATGTATTACCAAAACCGATAATGAAACATACAATCCACGTCCATATTTCGGTAACGGGCTGAACACCAAAAAATTCTGAAATTTTTGCACAATTACTGGACCAATTCAGTACAGAAATAAAGTCAAAAATCGACAAAAAGTTAATCGGAAAACTGAAATCCCGGAATATCATTTCAGTATGGGAGGGGAAGGAGTTATGACGCATTCCGTTTATGTTGTGTCTTGAAAAAATTTTCAAAGACTAGAACAAATGCTGAAGATTGCTGTATTGCGAGCTGCATATCATCCAATTCATTGTTGCAAAGTTCGCTTTATCGAATTTACTTACTCTCTACGCCATCCGGTCAAAGTTTAGATTGAGAAACCACTATTTTGGCTTTTTTGGTTCAGCACCGAAATCTTGTGCATAAACAGATATCTTTTTTCGGCAACAGTCATTATAATGTCCATTGAGCTGGGGTACTAACTGCATGGGTTGTTTGATCCGATCACATGTACCTAATTGCAGACCGCTCTTTAGTAACGACAGTGTGTCAAAACGAATCAGTCATTTAAGCATCACATATAAAATTTATTTACACGCACATTTTCGAAGTTTATAATTTTGTAAGCGTTACAGCAGTTGATTGTAGCAATCAACTGCTGCAGTTAGTACCCAGAAAAAAAATTGTAGTGGTTACCACTGAAAAATTTTAATCAGTCAACCATTCTTGATCTTGTGACGAAGCACAAAACCAAATAAAACAGTGCGACTACTACTGATTTTGGGGTGTGCATTGGCGGTTCTCTTTTACATCAAACAGTAATTATTGACCGCTCGTTCCGTTTAGGTTACAAGGCCAGATAATAATCCTAAACTGCTTCAGTATTACGACATAGTGACAATTAGCGAATGAACGAACTTTCTATTTTAAATTTTATTATAGGAAAGCTCTGAGAGCGACTTTCCTGCTACCGTTCCCGCACGTTTACACGTGCTTTTAGCTATATTTCGAGATTAAGTTGCAAACCTGCCTGGGGGAAGAAAGTGTTTACATTTCCCTTTCCCCACTTCTATTTTGATCTGAATCAAGCTTAATTCTTTAATTTTTTCATAATATTTACGAATGATCATATTACTGATTCTATTAAAGAACAAAGTAAATTTGAGTTTTTGAATTTCAGGTCCTTGGTTGTATCAATGCAATTCTTTTTGTCATCGAATGCGTACTGATCAAAAAGGGTTTAGTAACCAGCAACGCAACTATCGTCAACTCTGAAGATTCTTTGTTGGAATAGAATAATAGAATAATTTGGTATTAATTATTAGGTCATTGCAAAAGTTCTTTCGTATTTTGCATACCCAACTTTGAAGAGCTATATCGCTGTATTGCGCGCATGGCTGTTTCCGTTCTTAAGCTCAAATGAAAGAACAGAATATTCTCTATTGTATGGTAAATAAAATGTTTAAAATCAGGCGCAAACTCGTTGCTAAGAGATCCTCGCAGTGTCGCCAACTTAGCTCGAAATTTGACAATTACATAGAAAACAGACAGAAAACAGAGAGAAAAGCTGTAGATGGTTAAAAAAACCGTTACAAAAAAAAATATTTGCAAAGGTTTGATAGCAACAAGCGTGCGCCTTAATTTTAACGAATTATTATACCAATCGATAAAGAATTTTCCGCTGTTCCTTTTAAGTTTAAGAACGCCAAAAACAACGTACGCAGTACAAAGATATGGGTCTTCAAAGAAAGTTATGCAAAATACGAAAGAAATTTTGCAATGACCAAATATTTATCCTTAAGAACTCGCTGACTGGATGCTGGTGTTCGTTTTCCACGTAAAAGTATCGATTGAAACTAAGAGTGCAACGGATAAGAGCCGCGATCCCAATCAAAACGCTGATTTTCGAATGTTAACTTCAAACCCGATCTCTCTCAATAAAATTCTCAAACAGTGATCAGTAAAATAATATAACATCATTTATTAATTAATATCGTTGTCACATCGTTATTATTTGGTTAATAAAATTTTAAAGATCATTAGATAATTGATATAACAATTGATTTTCGCTGCTGCGAATATCACAATAAAGACCTGATGAAAGTTTATATACACGTCAGACCCGAATTGGAACAAATTAGCGCTGGACATACTGCGAGATATTGAAGATGCATTCTTATCTTATTTATTTACTTTTATCAAGGCTAAAGATGATCACGTTGGATGAATATTTTTATTACTCATTACCGTTTGTACGAATCTTGATACTTATTAAGTTCGCCGCTAACTTATCTCTTCTAGATAAAATTCCAAGTAACTTGATGAACATCTTTTGAAAACGCTCTATACCTGGCGAAACTTATAAGTATAGTTAATCGTACACCAAAATATTGCATTAAGCAAGCAATGGCAAATATTTTATATGCTTATGTCATGAAAAGATGTTATTATGAGAAAGTAGACCACATTTACATTATCATAAGGAACTCTACTTGAGACAAAGAATAATTATGATCATTATCATGCAATATATCAACGATATCGTGATACTTTGCAACTGTTCTCTTTAAGTAGGTGGTTGAGCGATTAATTCGCCTTTACTGATGATTGGATAAAACATTTATTCAGCACAAACCAGGAATTGTCTTGAAGCAGAACCATTAATCAGCTGATACTGTACACATTCTGATAATCGTCGTAATTAAGAAACGCATAGAGCAAAACAGAAAACTGCCCTTGTTGCCTAGTTAATTATCTTTTTGAATTATCTGAAGTGCAATCATTAAGATTTGAAAAACAATGTACAAGCAAATCACATGTTAAACACATTGCTGCAAAAATAAACAATAGTAGCAACGTAAATTAATGAGCTCCAGTACTTTCTTATGAAACGCTTATGAACTTTCTTATTTTGCGTGAAAATTATATCACGGAGGCCATATGTCCAGACTGAATTATTGTTGTGGTTATGAGCACCATTTCTGCTATTATTGCTGTTGGTGCTATTGTTGTCGCTGCTACCGTTCGCAAAGCTGCTGGATAACTGAGACGGAGTGCCGCATGCGCTGCCATACTGATTCGATTGCTCGCTCTCTTGCGAAGGATGTCTCTTGGAAGACATTTTTGATATTTTCTCAATTTGAGCTAAAAGACACCAACTTTCAGTATATTTGAATGCGCTCTGCACTTTAACGTTCAAGATTACGAATAAAATGATAATATCATGGCATTGGTAACATGTGTTAAGATCAAAGGGAAGGCGGATATTAGCAACTCCTAATTTAGAACTCAACTGACGAATTGCTTAAGCGCATTAATATTTTTCCAAGAGATCTGCGGTTAAACGTTAGCGTAGATTAAATACCAGCATTCTTAGCTGGTGGACTGGAAGCAGAGGTGGGCACCAGTGAGCGCTTGGAGGAACAAGTTGGGTTCTTAGGTGCAGTGCATATCCTCACATCCCATTCATGCCCTATCTCTGCCTGGCATGGTTGCCATGCCAATTAACAAATATTTTAAGATTTCACGTGTCTATAAAGCTGCAGTGGCTCACTAAGAACAAAGGTTGACTAGGGGCCTACCCGTTCACCTACGGTTGAAGTTAGGTGGAAGTACGCTGGCGGTCCCCGTCCCACGCGTATCCTGGGATAGGCGACTATTTCGCAAAAAATTTTAAATTGTGGAATAACACGTGTTTAGACAAGGTACCCCCCACGTGACCAAATTGTGTGACGGGGCGTCACGTAGCAGCACGTTGTTGTTTAACGTTTCATGCTGATCAGGCAATGATCGTGTCAAGACCAAACTGCTACGAGGCTGCTCTGTGAGCGATTTGGTCACGTGGGGGGATACCCTGTCCCCGAACCAGAATCGGGCCAATATGCCGTTTCCCCACTCCAAAATCGACATTAAAGACTGTTAAGCGAAATCTTTTCTCATTGCGGCTAGGTGAAAACTTTTAGCCTCAAAGTTAAGTAACTTTTGTTTCATTCTTTTTGATGGAACTTTTCCCATGTTCTCTCCACAAACTCTCTTCCTTACCTTTTACACACTGCGAACGACTACATGGACTGCACAAGCGATAAAATGGCGTAGTCCAATAAACATTACCTTTAAGCGCAAAGTTGGTCTTGAGTGGGTGAACGGCTACGTTGGTTATTGAGCGACAAATAGGACAAAGCACCATGTCCTTTTGGGTAGAAGAAGCGGTACATTTAAATATACAGACATGACAAAACGAGTGACCGCAACTTAGCAACTTTGGATCCCTTGCCTCTCCATATGGCAGCATACAGATGGAGCATTGTTCGACGATGGAGTCACCGTCGTTTTCCATTGCAGCCATTTCTTGGTTAACAAAATGCCTCAACGTGCAATGTAAGTAGCGAACAGCGCATACAGCGCAGAAACACAAGATAATCGCGATTCGAACGGCGTCCACGCAGGTTTACGCCCCTGAAGTGATCGATCGCCTTATCGCTCACTACCTATACAGGGGTGAGAGGCTTCGCAAACTACCCATTCGTGATAAGACGGCTGTTTGTTATTTCAAATTTTTGCATTCACATCACGTGTTGCCAGCGACGCTGGCCGGGTCGAAAAAGTGTCTCCACCGGTTGTGCAAAGGAAGAGAGTAACGCTTATTATGAAAATGTGAAAATTTTGATTTTCTTTCTTCTGCTAAAGAAAAGCTTCCAAATAACGTTACTTTCTTAGCTAATTGAAAGTCGTTCTTTGAAATGAAATCGTTGCTTTTTTGCCTCCAAGGATGACAACTTATAAACTACTCTAAAAAATTAATTGAACAAACGGACATTAAGTGGGTGAAAGTGAAAACTTATTACGCCTGTAAAATTCTGAGCACTCATTAAAATTTTTTAAACTTTTATCCAGGTTCTCTTACAGTAAATATGGGCCTGGCGATATTCAGCATTCGGTCTTTTATTTTATATCACAGACCGTTATATAATTCCTATTCAAGTTTAAGAATAGTCGTATTCCGATCCAGTGCGATCAAAATGTAAAGCGAGTCAGCCAAGAAATCGTAGCAGCTAGCTTACATTTTCTTTATATCGCACAATCCTAATGTAAGCTCATGTTAAATAACTGCATCTCCATAATTCTGAAGGTAAGACTTCAACTTGATAGTGCATTTAATTGAGTAGGAGCACATACTTTGACTAGTGCTAGATATTTAAAACCACCCGAATCCGATTCTGTAAAACTGAATAATTAGATATATGTATTTTTCATATGAAAAATTTCATAAGAATCCTGCTTGTTACTAAATACTACGGCATTGTCACTACCATTTCAATTTTAAAATTAGAGCTGAAATTAAAACTTTATGCTCGCGCTTTATCCCTTATACTCGGAGTACCTTAGGCTTCTACTCTGAGCACAAATAAGTCTTTGCATTACATTTGCATTTAGAGAATTCTATTTGTGACATTCTACATAACTGCACAACATACATAAATGACCAAGTCCAGCAGACAACAAGCTGAAGTCGATAAGGCTGTTGCAGTTATTTCTTTCTATGAGAACCGCTAAGCAATGGTGCGACTGATAAATCAATAATTCCATTCTTCGCACAAACAACAATTAAGCAACTTAATTCATGCAAAGAATAAGATTATCGACTTATTAATTATAGCACTGCTGTCACATCACATGTTTTCTCTTAACAAGCCGGCCAATCACCTTTGCCGCAGAAACGGCAATTCTGACCCTGTCCGCCAGCGTTGCAGCCGAGAGATTCGCCATTCGAGCAGGCTTCGTCCCACTTCACATTGTCCGGTCCGACCTTTTCGCAGCCGGCTGACACCGAAGGAACAGCGATAGACAGGACGGTCAGGAGAAGGAAGCAAAGGATCACTTTCTGCATTTTGCTTTGTAGAAGATTCCAATCTGAAATAGAGCGCAATTAATTAGGATGCAACTAAATTTTTCCATACATTAGCGCAGAAATCATAGTTTTAATGCGAAATTAAATAAATTTTTGACTAGAGAAATTTGTTTTTCAAATTAAGCATTTTCAGCGACTCTGAGCTTTGATTTTAGGTATTCTAAATACTATTTGGTGCTAACTTAATCTTGGAGAAACTAAGCAATTTTGATTAATAAAACGTGTTTTGAATTTTTCGTACGCCTGGGGTGTACTTCATAAAAGATTGCGATTGCGAATTGCGATTGCAAATTGCATTTTCGTCGACAGTTAGTCAAATTTCATTTCTGAAACCCGAAATATAATTTGAATATGTAAATCCTTATTCGCTTGAGCAACAGAAGACTCTTTAAAAATTGCAGAATTGAAATTAGACGAACTATCGACGAAAATGCAATTCGCAAGACTTGCAAACGCAATTGCTTTATGAAACTGATAATTGCGAAATGCAGTTGCAAATGCAATTAGCAATCACAATCTTTTATGAAATACGCCCCTGATTCGTCTAATTTAATGTTAGATAGTGGCATAAAAGTAAGGGGAAAAGAGCCAGAGGACTCATTGATATCAATATTAATAGACATACCTCGGAGAAAACAAGAGCTTGTAGGTAGGATGTAGAGAACACAGAAGAAACTGTTTCGGTAAAGACTCTGTCCACGCTGCTTATATACTGCTCAACTTGGGGTAAACAGAATGATAAACAGCGATGCATGATTCATTTGTTTTTCAATGAAATAAACCTGATGTTTATCAACGATCTCATTAAATGATAACCGGTTTTTGTTCGTTCTGACCGGTTTATACAGAGAATTCCTGGGAAGGCTGCAGATTTCCTGGGAAGGGTACATATTTTGATGTGATGTAAGAACAAGCTTGAGTCTAGTTCTATCTTCTCTTCCAAGAAAAGGGTGACTCTCCGTTCCCAACGTCATGATCAACGCTCAAGCAAAGGCGGTGCGTTCAACCGGAAAACAGAATGATTGATTTGTTTGTTGTCATAGTAGATAAAGTTTTGAGTGCAGAACAAACGGAGAATCAAAAATTGATTTTTTAAAATTATACACTCACCCTCAGCACTGATAACGCTGAGTGGTGAGGCAGTTTGCTACAATGCACCTGATTTAAGACGATGGACCATTTTGAAGCACGCTGTAAAGTATCATGACGAGACGTTTGAACGTTTATTTAATAGACATAAAATACGACAGATCGCAAACTTATATCATATTTTTTCAAATCATTTAAGTAGTTTTACAGGGTCTTTCAATAATTAGTCCAATCATTTCACAAATTCATCTAATCGTTTCACTTATTCGTTCAATCGTTTCAGTAATGTATCCAACGATTACATAATTTTGTCCAATGGTTTCCTATTGTCCCCTCAAACGCTTGTGGCACCCGAGTCTATTTCAAGCAAACTGCACATAATCTTGGGTCCCTGTCGATCAATTGAGTTTTGCGTTCAAACAGCAAACTTGACAAGAAATTGTGCCACTTCACGTAAATATGTACCGTGCCATTTCGCCACTGATGCTCGTCTAAGTTGACGGAAGCATCTTTCTCTCCAAAGATAGTCTGTCTGTCATGCCAGCAGTATAAATCGAAGCCTCAAAAATGGCTATATATTCGTCTGCATTAAATTTTACCTACGAAATATGGGGCAGTAACCTATTTTAACTATTATATGTATCATTGTGACTATTTATATGAGGAGCGCGAATAATTAATTAAAGGTTCCGGTTCCGGTTCAGGATCGTTAGTACTGAATACACGTATTATGTATAGGACAATTTTGGGGTATCATGAGAATATGAATCAGAACCGATTTCGGATGATTAATCCATAAAACCTGATCATTAAATGTAGCGTGTTGCATGGCAACTGATCCTCTGTTGCTATGCAACCCAAGTGCGAGAGCGTCCTGTGTCATAAGTCTGTGGGCGGAGTTTCGTATTTTCAACGAACTGTCGAAGCTTTCGCGGAAAAAACGAGATACTTTTGCTCACTTTCCTTATTCTAAGATTCTCCTATGCCAAAAGCTCATTTTGTGCTAAAATTTTCAATAATTTGATTCCACCCTCAGCCTTAAATAAATAGTGCCCATAATGAAGTTTAAATCGCGCATAGTATCGTATCCTGCTAACTTTTGAATAGTTTGCATAAAATGGACTCGGGTGCCACAAGCGTTTGAGGGGACAATAACTCTATTCACCTATAAATCGTAGAAAGCTGTGCATTAGCAAACCGTTTCAAAAATTGTTTTCTTAATATAGAGAGCTAAATAGAGCACTTATTTTACGATGAATGCATTTCTGAGGGTTGATATTTTGTCTTCTTCGAGTGGTATGAAGGATGAATCGTAATGAAATCTTTCGTGTATGGGAAAGGAAGTTTAAATATTTTATCCGAAAAAATTCTCATTGCTTCATCGAATACTGCGATCAGCTCTATCCACTATGTGGCTAGAACTTATAATGAACTTCACGCTGATCAATGCTTCTACTGATTCATAAGATGTTTGTCGACGAGCCTTTGGTATGTTAGTGACACCAATCCCTTTCCTGATCTCGCTACTTGATGAAATAATAGGAAAATTTAAGCGGATTGAGTATTTAAACTTCCTTCTCCAGGCAAAAAAAATTCAGTTCGATTCATTCTACATTCGCTAATTCATTGATACAGTTCAGTCATTAATTCACATAACACTCGAAGAAGACAAAATAGCAACCTATAAAAATAAATATATTGTAAAAGGAATGCCCTATTTAGCTCCTTACATTCAAAAAGCAACTATTAAAACGGTTCGCTAAGTCAAAACCTCCGAAGATTTAAAGACGTATAGAGTTAGGAAACCACTGGACAAATAAATGAAAACATTCGATGCAATCGTTGCAAGCATTTATGAAATGATTGGATGCATAAATGAAACGATTGGATAAATTAATGAAACGATTGGACGAATAAGTGAAATGATTGGATGAATTTATGAAATGATTGGACTAACAAATGAAGACCCTTTTATTGACAATTTCGTACCGTACTACGGCGTTTCGCGTCAGTGAATAGATGTGTTTGCAAACTCTAGCTAAATAAATCTTTGATATAGTGAACGCAAACGCCAGAGAAACCGGAATACATTCCAAGGAAACTGCGCATAAACGTGGATTCCTGTCGATCAATTCAGTTTTGCGTTCAAACAGCGAACTTTGCAACGAATTGTGCCAATTCGCATTAATGCGTGCTGTGATATTTCGCCACTGGTGCCACCAATTCTACCTACAGAATAGGAGACTGTAACCTATTTTAACTATTATATGTATCATTGTGACTATTTATGTGAGTAGCGCGAATTATTAATTAAAGGTTCCGGTTCCGGTTCAGGATCGTTAGTGTCGGGTACACGTATTATGTATAGCACAATTTTGGGGTATCATAAGAACATGAATCAGAACCGAATTCGGATGATTAATCCATAGAACTTGATCATAAAATGTAGCGTGTTGCATGGCAACTGATCCTCTGTTGCTATGCAACACAAGTGCGAGAGCATCCTGTGTCATAAGTTTGTGGGCGGAGTTTCGTATTATCAACGAATTGTCGAAGCTTTCGCGGAAAAAACGAGATGCTTTTGCTCACTTTCATTATTCTAAGATTCTCCTATGCCAAATGCTTATTTTGCGCTAAAATTCTCAGATATTGGAGTCCCCCATCAGCCACAAATAAAAAGTGCCCATAATGAAGTTTAAATCGCGCTTAGTATCGTATCTTGCTAGAATTCAAACAGTTTGCTTGGAATGTATTCCGGTTTCTCTGGCGTTTGCGTTCACTATATTTCCAAAACTTCAGAAAGTATCCCATTTTCAGTAGTGGACGTATGAATCGTCATTTTCGTTTAATAATTGCAGGTAGGAAACGCCGTCCCGCCGCCGCTCGCACTCGCCATTAGTAGGGAGATTGTTGCCGCCCTGACTGCTTCTGCCGCTGACATCGCCGAACTGTGAAATATTATTCCTTTTTTGATCATTTTCACCAAAATTTGTGGCTTATTATTTTGTGACAGTATTTTTTCATTTGAATAAGTAGATTTAATGTTGAGAGTTGCGCAAAGCTCTAGATATCTTATTTAATTCACTTATGTGCTTCCCACATCGATCTCCAAGTTTCCTTCACTTTCAAATAAACAAAAGGAACATAGAGGCGTTGTTATTTCAATTCTATGACAGTCGTATATTTGCGAGTGTTGGGGAAAATTGCACTCCTCAATCTCAAATAGAGTACAATGCATTGAAATGACTGAAATAACATTCAATGAGGCTCTTAGAAAGCGAGAAAAGAAGTTAGAAATGAAAGTTTTTGGCCTAAAAAAGTGTCATACGACAGTATATACCGTATTTCTTCCAATAATCGCCCCCCCCCTCTGGCCTAGGTTGAAACAATAATCGCTCACCCCCCAACAATTATCCCCCTTCGGAGTCATAAAAACAGTAAACGTCTGTGCAGTGAAGATCAAAACTTAACTCCCATTCACGTCCACTACTAATACTGCTTATCTCTTTATTTATGAATAATATCACATATTAAAGTAACGATTGTAAAAGCTAGATGCCCTCTCTCCAACAAGCGCCTTCATTCAAACATCGATCGGAATAATAATCGCGCACCCTCCAATAATCGCCCCCCTCAAGCCGGGGTTGAAAAAATATTCGCCCAGGGCGATTATTGGAAGAAATACGGTAAGTAAGTGTTGACCCCTGGAAACTGCCTGTCTAACTTACAAAGATAACAAAGGCTTACTATTGGGCGCAGTAATTGATACGCCTCCTTGCATAGCGACCCAAATCCGACACTGTTGGACTCACTGATTCGATAGATATAATTATTACTCGAAAGCTCATAAGAATTCTGCTTGTTACTGAATGCTATTGTATTTTCACTTTTGCTAACCTTTCAAATCAGAATTATGAAAGTTATAGTCCCGCTTTATCCCTTATACTCAGAGTATCTTAGGCTTCTACTTTGAGCACAAACGAGTCTTTGCATTTATAGATTTTTATTTGTTACATTCATACAAACCTGCATAACATACATAAGAGAACACGTACAGCAGACAGTAAGCAGAAGTCGATAATAGAAATGGCGATATTTGCATTACTAAACAGTGAAATGGGTACTGAAGTTGTTGCAGGCGTTTCTTTCTATGAGAGCCGCTAAGCAGTGGTGCGACTGATAAATCAATAATTCCATCCTTCACACGAACAATTATGCAAATTAATTCGCGCAAAGAATAAAATTAACGACTAATTAGTTGTAGCACTGCTATCACATCCCATGTTTACTCTTAGCAACGGGGTAAGCCTGGTTTGCCGCAGAAACGGCAGTTCTGACCCTGTCCGCCAGCGTTGCAGCCGAGAGATTGACCGCGCGAGCAGGCTATGTCAAACTTCACACGGTCCGGACCGACATTGTGGCAGCCGGCTGACACCGAAGGAACGGCGATAGACAGGACGGTCAAGAGAAGGAAGCAAAGGATCACTTTCTGCATTTTGATCTGTAGAAGATTCCGATCTGAAATGAAACGTAGTGTAATTAGGATGCAAGTTTGTATCATCATCTCTATATATAATTACTCTTGTCCGTGTGTCTGTCTGTGTGTGCCAGCGTTCTGATTGGCCCGAAAGCGGACCGAGCGCCCCTCGTGGCGAGCGTCGGAAACTGCCCTTTCTTAGTACGCGCCGACGCCCCATCGTGGCAAGCGTCGGGATCTGCGCGTTCTTAGTACGGATCGGGGCCCCTTCGAGGCAAGAGTTAGAATATGCCCTGTCCTAACCGATACGTGTGTCCTCTCCCGGTGACATATCAAAAATTTCGTTCCGTTCAACGGTTAAGGTAGGGGCGGGGGTAGGCAAGAAAGTTCGACTTTGGAGCGCGCGAGAGGGCCAGCCAGATCGATCAGTTAAAAATGGAAGCGACGCACGTACTTGGCATCGAAAACAGACGTTAAATTACAGTGCGCGATTGTAAATTGTCGCGTTTTCGAATTTTATGGAACAACTCGTGGAAATTTTTCCACGGGTCTGCTAGTATAATATAAATATTATATGATACAAACTTGATCAAAGAGAAGCTGTAAAAATTTGATTAAGAACACCTCTTTTCGAACTATTTTCAAATGTCAAATTAGCCTACTATTACGTCAGATAGTGGCATAAAAGTAGGGGAAACAAGAGACTGAGGGCTCGTTGACCCCTACAGCGATAGACATACCTCGGAGAAACAAGAGCTTGCAAGTAGAACGTAGAGAACACAGAGAAGTCTGTTTCGGCAAAGTCTGTTCCACGCTGCTTAAATACTACTCAACTTGGGGTTAACAATAGCATGTGATTGATTTGTTTTCTAAATAAAATGAACTTGAAACATATTTCTGATCTCATTAAATGATAACTGGTTTTGGTTATTCTTTCCACCGGTGTAAACACAGATTTCCCGGGAAGGCATCTTTTTTGATGCGATGTAAAAACAGCCATTAGTCTAATTTTGTCCTCCATTACAAGTACAAAGTGATCTCTCTGATCTTTGTGTAATGATCGACGCCCAAGGAAAGGCGTGAATTCAACGGAACATCAGAATGATTGATTTGTTTGTTGTCATTGGAGATTAAATTTTGAGCGGAGAACAAATCAAAAATCAAAAAGTTTTTTTTAAAAATTCAATGCTCACCCTCAGCACTGATAACGCTGGGTGGTGAGGCAGTTTGCTGCATTGTAAGTTAATGAGGAGAAACTGAGGTTTTTTGAAATTTGTAAGCTACTGGACGAACAGTATTACGCCAAGTAAATGAAGTTTACTGTCCTGAGATAACAAACTAATCAGCGCTATTACTAATCAGCGTTATTTGTGCTGAAGGCGAGCGGACAATTTTAGAAACGCAGTTTTTGATTCTCCGTTTGCTCTGCACTCAAAACTTGATCTCCAATGAAAACAAATGAATCAATCATTATATTGTCCGGTTGTACTCACGCCTTTCCTTGGGCGTCGATCATTACACTAAGATCAGAGAGATCAATTTGTACTTGTAATGGAGGACAAAATTAGACTCATGGCTGTTTTTACATCGCATCAAAATAGGTACCTTCCCAGGAAATCTGTGTTCTTCCCGGTAAATTTGTGTTTACATCGGTGGAAAGAATAAACAAAAACCGGTTATCATTTAATGAGATCATAGATACTTCAACTACATTTCAATACAATCACATGCTATTGTTTACCCCAAGTTCAGTAGTATTTAAGCAGCGTGGACAGAGTCTTTACCGAAACAGACTTCTCTGTGTCCTCTACATTCTACTTGCAAGCTCTTGTTTCTCCGAGGTATGCCTATCGCTGTAGGGATCAACGAGCCCTCAGTCTCTTATTTCTCTTAGATCAAGTTTGCCGTTGTATCATAGTTAGCACCAAATAGTATTTATAATACCTAAAATCAAGCGTTTGAGTGGCAGAAAATGTTAAAATTAAAAAACAAGTTTCTCCAGTCAAAATTTATCTAATTTCGCATTAATACTATGATTTCTGCGCTTAAGTATGGAAAAATTTCAGTTGCATCCTAATTACTTGCGCTCTATTTCAGATCGGAACCTTCTACAGATCAAAATGCAGAAAGTTGTCCTTTGCTTCCTTCTCCTGACCGTCCTGTCTATCGCCGTTCCTTCGGTGTCAGCCGGCTGCCACAATGTCGGTCCGGACCGTGTGAAGTTTGACATAGCCTGCTCGCGCGGTCAATCTCTCGGCTGCAACGCTGGCGGACAGGGTCAGAACTGCCGTTTCTGCGGCAAACCAGGCTTACCCCGTTGCTAAGAGTAAACATGCGATGTGATAGCAGTGCTACAACTAATTAGTCGTTAATTTTATTCTTTGCGCGAATTAATTTGCATAATTGTTCGTGTGAAGGATGGAATTATTGATTTATCAGTCGCACCATTGCTTAGCGGCTCTCATAGAAAGAAACACCTGCAACAACCTCAATATCCTTGTCACTGTTTATTAATGCAAATATCGCCATTTCTTTTACCGACTTCTGCTTACTGTCTGCTGTACGTGTTCTCTTATGTATGTTATGCAGGTTTGTATGAATGTAACAAATAAAAATCTATAAATGCAAAGACTCGTTTGTGATCAAAGTAGAAGCCTAAGGTACTCTGAGTATAATGGAGAAAGCGGGAGCGTAACTTTCATAATTTAATTCCGATATTAAAACTTATATGGTAGTGAAAATACAGTAGTATTCAGTAAGAATCAGAATTCCTTTGAACTCTCGAGATAGTAATTTCATATAAAGCCAAACAGCGAGTCCCAAAAAGTTGAACTCGTGTGGTTACACAGGCAGGCGTATAAATTGCTGTGCACAATAGCAACTCTTTGTCATCTTTGTAAGTTAGACAGGCGGTATCCGCTGGTCAACGCTTACTTATATACTGCATTTTGGCATTCTTTTCTCGCTTCCTAGGAGTCTCATTGAATGTTATTTCAATTAGTTCAATGCATTATACTCTATTTGAGCTTGAGGAGTGCAATTTTCCTAGACACTCGCCAATAAACGACTGTCATAGAATTGAAATAACAACGCCTCTATGTACCTTTTGTTTATTTAAATTGAAGGGAACTTGGAGATCGATGTGGGAAGCATATAAGTGAATTAAATAAGATATCTAGAGCTTTGCGCAACTCTCAACATTACATCTACTTATTCACTGAAAAAATAATGTAACAAAAGAATAAATAAGCCACAAATTATGGTGAAAATCATCAAAAATGGAATAATATTTCACAGTTCGACGATGTCAGCAGCAGAAGCAGTCAGGGCGGCAACAATCTCTCTACCAATGGCGAGTGCGAGCGGCGGCGGGACGGCGTTTCCCACCTGCAATTATTAAACGAAAATGACGATTAATACGTACCATAACTGAAAACGGGATACTTTCTGAAGTATTGGAGATATTAAAGATTTAGTTAGCTGGAATTTGCAATCATAGGTATTCACTCACATGTATACACTGACGCGTAACGCCGTAGTACGCTACAAAATTGTCAGTAAAACAAACGGTGGATTTACGATGAGCTAAGATGAAAAAACTTCACAGTATGGTTCCCTGAACTTATGAGAAAATAGGTATAGATATAATACTACAGCATCGATCGGATATGAATATCTTGTAATAGCGATTATTAAATTACAGCCAATTATCAAATTTCATATTCTACCATCACACACGAACGCGCCAGATTTAATGCCAAGCGCATTTCCAGCACAGTACAGAATACGACCCAAAAGCGCTGCTGGCCGAGACGAAGCTAGATGACAAAATATAATTAAATGAATTGCAACTGACACCACACAACTTTTAAAAAAATCAATCAACAAGAAAATTTTCTCACTATCATATAGGCTTATAGAGACGTTACTCTAACGGTAAGCACCTGTTCATATTGGGCGTTTACGGAGATCGGTGTCGTATCGGAGTCGAACTTAAACGTGTCCGGGAACCCTTGGCCGCGCGCCAATTCTCGCACTGACAGAAGACGATTCTGTTCGGGATGCAGCACTTGTCCCTTAAAGAAGGTAATGTTTCATCAATACCACAATTCACTTCGCATTACTAAAAATTTAAATTCGAATTTAAATTTAAAAACTGCGCCTTGTGGAACAAACTATTTATCTAAACGGTTCACTAACGAAGCGTAGATGTCACTTTGATAGAGCCTATCAAATTAGAGAGCGATTAATTGACCCAAGCAATTTCTGGCTTCACATTCTGATGAACAGGTTAAATGCGTGTTACGATGTGGAAATCCAATTAGAAAGGTGTGCATACAATAACTGCCAATCATCTTACACACGTGGCACGCCCCCAAAGCTGGGCGAAGAAAAACAGAATGCTGATGAACTGTCCGCTTACAACCTCGCTAGACAATACTGTCTCTAATAATGTAAATAACAAGTGAAAATAGCGTTACATTATTAATGAATAATGAAAACAAACTTGTTTGTTGAACGGATTTGGCACAGTAACAATAGTTTGAAAGACGCCGTGGGGGTAGGGTCGACCAAAAAGTCCAGCCCACTGTTGATAGCGGGAGCCAGTGTGCGGCAGCGCGGCCGGGATGAGAGTGTTCTTCTGAAGACTTCGCTCCTCGCGAGTGCACTGCTTCTGTATGTGCTGGCACGCGCACACGCCGCGCCCCGGCACCAACTTGGCCCTATTCGAGAAGACGATGCCGGCATGCGTGTACTTCCTGTAATTGTACACGGTATAAATGGCTGCAAGATAAATCCCCATTCCGAAATTATGTTAACGGGGCTTTACGAGTCTCCATGAAAACTTTTCAAGCCGCTAATCTTTTAATGCATCCGTTTCGCTACTAGTTCTAGCACTTTCCGCGCCAACACGACTTCCGATAGTCGCCTCATGCCTATCAGTGTATATCTATGGTTAAAATGGTGATAAAAATTAGTAAAAAAATAACTTACAGTATGTCAGTACACTGGCCATTCTTCATCTCATACTTGACATTGGGCAGAAGGCGCCAATCGGCGTACGGTAGTTCAGTTGCCTTTGGTACGTTGTCTACGCGCGCTTGCTGTAGCCAGTGCGACTTTGGAATCACGTGATTGCGCGGCTGTAAATATAATCTTCGCCTCTGAATAATATAACTATTAATGTGATTATGATGAATTTCAAACGGCTTTTTAACCTTTTCGCTGTGAAGCGACACACTTAGAGCACATCTGGCGCCTAAGACGTACAAATAATTCGTGGTGAGATTCAGTAGCAGGATTAAATTGCAAAAAATGAAAATGATTGCTGTAGGACGCTAATTTTACGCCATATACTGTTACACAAATTCCTCACTCGCACGCAATTTCAATCAGGTGAAGGTACGGCTCTGACACCCTTAAAAAGGCAACTCGGCGTCGACAGAAACGATCCTATTACATACCGAAGTGGAAGGGTCAGTCGGCTTGGTCACTTGAACGACGAGGGCGTCGGTGGTGATGTCGCTAATCGCTTCGTGAACTGTCGCACCGCGGTAGGGAGCGCTCGTTGGGTAGTCGCGTAGCTGCGGCCGGTCGCCTCGGTACTGAAACACGCAAGGCAATCAGTGACTATAGCTGAGTAGCCCACATTGTTCGGTCTATCAGCGTGACCCATGATAAATGTTAAATTTGGTAAAACAGATACTGGAGTGCACCGGGCATATTTCGAGTCTCGAATTACGGGATAAGAGACGGAGACATACGGACGAACGAACGAACAGACCGCCTTGAAGTATAGTGTCCGCGAAGTATAGTATGTCGGACGAGTTTTACAACCAACCCAGACAGACATAGCCGCATATATATGAAATATATTATCCGTCCTGATACCCGAATCGCTTTCGCCAAAAAGATCTGCGGGTATTACGAGAAACAATGCGATATATAGAAAAATTAAAATCTTGCCTACACAGAATTGTTAACTGGTCGACGAGAAACCGATATTCCCCCAGAAAAGTTTAGGGTAATTAATTACGACATTACGCATTAATTACGCATCGCTCTATGAGGATTTCAGGATCACGTTCGCAATTACGTTGAAGCCCGACCGGAGCCGATAATTTGCGCAGATCGACCCGCATTTATCATAGGCACAAAATTAACGACGCGCACCAATTTTCCGTTGATTTTTAAATGGGTGTGGTGGTCGGCCGTGCCCTTCATGACGTTGACCGGGCAGGTCGTCGTCGGCTCCGGCCAGTCGGGCAGCTTCTCGCCAGGAGCCGCCGCCATAATCAGGATTCTGCAATCTAATAAGTACAGGGCAGATCACGCAAGTGTTACCTATTTTGACTACATTTTATCACTAGGCAGGATCGGTAGGAATTTTTAAATGTTGAAGTTCAGAAATCTGAAAGATCTAGTTTCACAAAAATTGAATTCATCATCGCGTCGTCATGCTCGCGTGCAGATTTCGACCGCAATCGATCATTAAAGTTGAAATAGTTTACAGTCAGGCGCCAGCCATAGTTCACTATAAAACAAAAATGGACCAACCGTCGTCTATCCTGAGGAACGCCGTGAAGGGCGGCCTGCAGCTTCCGAACGGTCACCTGATAGCCGATGGCGCGAAGCGCTTCCGTTACCACCGACAGCACCTCGGCGCGTTCATCCTCCAATGGCTTCTCAGCATCTTTCAGTCCCTAAAACTGGGCTACAGAACTGCAGTGCTTTTTTAACGACCAATAGGATGAAAGTTCAAAACAACGCCTGGAGTACAGACATTTCAGCCGTGTAGCGCCGTAGGAGGCTATCCAAAGTTTATACATAATGGGGGGCTCAATGAACTATTCGGTATACAAGCACATTAACGTAAAAGAAGAAACTGACCGTTTTGACAGTCATCGCCATTCCCGACACGTTCTCCATCAGAACCAGTCGCGGCCGAAGATTGTCGATCGTCGCCAGGAAGGATGCAACGAGAGAGCGCTCAAAAAGGATGTCATTTATAATGCGCAGAGAGTCACAAAAATGGGTATATTTTGAAGACGAAACGCAAACCTCAAAAGACGAATATGGGCGCGGGCAGAAATATATTTTACAAACTAGACGCTCCTAAGAGGAACATTTTTGCGCTCTCATCTCACTCTTTCGGGACTGAAATCGGCTTCCTATTCTTATGTTTCCCCAGTAAATAACTGCTTGTTATATTGTCTAAACATTCATCTTCCGACGAAGTACAACGCTAATAGGATAAACACTAATACCAAATTATATTGAAGGCAATCGCTAAAACAAACACGATAAAGAGTGCATATAGGCGTTAGATAAACTGAAACCGAACGGACGAAGGAGCATCGCATGTTAGCCTAAAAAGTGGCAGCAAGTCAAAAAGACGACCAAAAATTACGCGGAATTTCAAATTTCAGTGCAAAAATGAGTATATTCGGACACAGTAAAAGGAAGTCGCGCTTTATGATGCGAAAAAAAGATACCTTCGTAGTGCTGGCCTTCTCGTGCTTGGCCGAGTTCATGCCGCTGAAGCCCTGGCAAGGCGGTCCACCACAGATAAGATCCACATCACCGCGTTGAGGGTATCGTTGACCGGAAGCGTCGCACTTTTCTCCTCTCTGAAAACATCCCAAGAAAACATGAAAACCTCAAAAATCGAACCTATTCACTGGTTAATGTAAAGTTTGCAGCGTATATCAATAGCTATTGGATAGGCTGCATGTGTATGAAAATGTGATTATTATGGAATTATTCGATCCACTTGTTCGTATCAGTTGTCATACTTTTACACTTACATTCCACCAAATATCCGAAGAAATCAACCGCGCTGACATCACTGCTGATCCTTGACCAATTGCTAAGACTAAATTCGGACCCGTGACAGTACCTGCATTCGCTCGAACATCACATTGACATCTGTATGGAAGACGGTCGCGCTGGGGAAATTCCGTTTGTACACTTCTGCATGTGATTTGATAAACTCGACGGCGTACGACGCTTCGGTCAGACCCGCTGCGTGAAGTCCTTGCGACATACCTAAATCAGGGTGAAAGATTAACAGTCAAGCCTCTCAGCGAGCATCGTAATCAAAATTTTGCATCAAATAGAGACGATAAAATGGAGTAACATAAAGGAATATTTCAACTGAAACACAATTTTAGTAGTATAAAACCAATTTACTACTAATCAAGGATTGACAGCAAAGGTCAGAGCGCGTCGTTGCGCAGTTATAGTTGTACTGATAAAGAAACGACAGGAACTACAAAGAATCAATTAGTTACAACGATATTCTACCAATCATATTATAAGAGAACATAATCGAAAACAGTTGACGCTTTTTTATAAAGCTATTTCTTGGAATATAAGTAAGTTCCCTAGCGTTTATCCCGCTGCCGCAGGGTACGCTTTTTTCGGGCCCTCCAAGGAAGGCCCTTATCGATACGACACGTGCTCTTCCGGTCGGCCGTCGAATGCCTGACACCGGGAGCCCAATCAGGGATTGGGGCTTAATTGCCAGCCGCGATGGGGAAACGAACCAGTGTGCGTCCACCCTATGACGCGTTAACGAGCTAGCTCATTAACCACTGGACCACCGCGGCGGCATTTCTTGGAATATAGCCGATTTTAAAATTGAATATGAAAAAGAGTTTTCTTTTACAAGGACCATTTGAACAGCTTCTCCAAGGTCGTTTTGTAAAAGCCCATTTGCACTAGCAGCAAAGTTAAAATAATTCTTATGACCCTATAAAAGAATCTTTTTGGAGCGCTCCTCGGCCAGGAAAAAACTAGCTGATTGTACGTACCGCCGGCGCCACTAAACATATCGAATTTGCGCAGTCGGTTCTTCAATCTGGGATAGGACGGCGCCTTCGCCGCGCTGTTCGTTAATACGTCGGCGTCCTTTCGGTTCAGCGGGCCACCAACATCTCCTGACGATTCGTTTACTGTCTACAACGTTCGATAATCAAATTTGCGTCGCGATAAAAAGTATCGCGAAATGACACAGAATAAGAATGTTCATATCATTCAAAATAATGAGGGAACTAGAATATGCAGTACTATATAATGTGACTAGATTGCATTTAAATTTCGTTTATTACAAATGAATGATAATGGATAATTTAAGGAAGACGAGATAAACTTGAGATAATAGAAATAGGTAAAATGCAATGGTGAGATGATCTTATAAAGTTTTATCTAGGATTCAATGAGAAATAGTATTCTTTATCAAATCTATACCAACTACCCACCCACTCAAAGATATAAATTATACAACCACAACAATTGCAATGTGCAAAAATTTGATAAAAAATCCAATCCTGCTAATAGGTACAAACGTAGCTAATTTGTGCTTCTTACAGTCAAGTATCAGCTCAAGAGACGAAGGTATTAAAGCATTTAAACCTGAAAACAGTAGAAACGCAAATGTCCGCCTGCGAGCCATTTCTTCAATTCTGTTCGATCGCCGCTCAGCCGACAATCGGCGGTGACGTAGCAGCGATTAACGAGGCGCTCCGTCGCGTACGGATCGATTATTAGATATTCTGAAATAATCAATCGCGTAAAGGGTACCAGAACTTGAATATGATTTTTTAAATATATTCTATTATTATTTTATAGCCATAAATATTGTTTTTTATATAGCACTAATTGTACGTATATCAAAATGTATTATCCTAGCCCCGATTGCTTTTAAATCCGCGAAACGGCAAAGTGATGAAGCAGAAAACGTTGCATTTGCAGCAATGTTCTACAACAAGCAATTTGACGGGAAATAGTCGCAACATATTCAAAGTGCAACACAATGCCATGACCTGCCGCCCCTGCGATATTGTTAATATTCCCGCCTGAAACGAAATTTTTTTCAAAGCTAATTTAGTAAAATAATGTTTACTCAGCATTAACATGCTTTTCTTGGAAATCCTAATAAGATTTTTTAAGTCCCTTAAAATTCATTACCTTCGCCGGACAAGTAGAGCTCGTGACGATTTGACTTGAGAACTTCGGCATCACTCATCGAAGTGTCCTCGGGTCTGTAATGTTATAGAAGTGACGACATATCGTTATAGTGTTCGCAGTCGCAAATACTACTACTGCGCACGCGATTCAATTATCTAGCGTTAAAGTATCTCTTAATAACCTTGAAATATATTAAATGGCTGTATTAAGAAGTAAATGGTTCGCTATTTATTGTCGTATGCGGAACAATATCTGCATTAAATGAGCAATCTCGCATTAGACTGCCCCTAGATGGCCTTATCAAAATTGAACTTTCAGCAAAGTACGGGAATATGAAACAAACACGAACCTGACAAAGCGTCGAAGAGCGAGAACGACATTATTCTCCTCGTTCAAATCAGCACCGACAACCATTCCAATGTCGAACGTGTCACCAAAGGCGTATTCCTTGAATTCGGACGATTCAACCATATTCTTGTATCGGTCGTATTCGGGGTACTTAATTGGATCGCTGGCATACTGAAACACAAGTACGCTTTAAAATCCATGCATACTATTGCTGCATGTGAGTGCATACTATTGGTAAATGCGCTCAGTTATGATAAATACAAAAAGTAATCAACTGTGCGATTAATAAAGCTAAACCCAACAATAACTAACTTAAATCATCACAAATACAGCTGTTTTACATTAGAAATTTTAAGACAACGCATTCAGACAGAAAAATATTTAGTCTACAAATACAAAGCAAAAAAATGAATGGCTACTTTCACGACAGGCAGTAGTGAGTCGTCAAGTAGGTCACAGCAGAGTAAATGGTAGGCCCGTTCTAAATTCCTAGTGGATAATAAGAAACTGAACTAGATTGGTTAAAAAAAGATAATAGGTAGGAGGAATCGAATCAAGGAGGTTTCAAGACGGTAATTACAGTGGATATATGATCAAAACACATCTAATACGAAATTCAGCATTTAATGGCAAGCAACGCGCCCGATACACAATTTGTATACGCAGTAAACGCCATATAACGTAAAAGAGTAAAACCTTCTCAGTGTCCTTTTCTAAAAGTGTGCGATCGAAGAACTTTTCGAAAAATCGTGGCGGTTTCTTGTCGCCGCATTTTTGGTGGCGGAAAGAGTTGGGGACGAACATCAGCACGTCGCCGATAGCGAATTTCTTCGATAGGTGACGAATTAGCCCGTCGTCCGTCAGCTGCATATGACCTATCTGAAACAAATGAATACATGATGCGATGCTCCGATCAACTAAATCAGCTTTCTATCTTTTTTCATCTTATAATCGATTACTTAAAAACACAAAATCTCACATACAAAGCTGTGTACAAATGAATGATTGTTCTTTCTTTGATCATTCATAATTTGCGCTATCTCTTTAGTCACTCAACGCTAGCGGAAACGAGCGCGTCAATGGGGTTGGGGTCGCGCGGCCACGGCGTTCAGTTATCATCCAAAACAGTTCTTATTTTACTTCTGATGATTCATCCCCTTTGATCTTTTCCAGCCTAAATTTCAGTCGTATCACGTCGAGGTGCAACCTCGTTTGATCGACATGTACGCCTGTGTAAGTTAAAATGGGAAGGGACTGTCAATTTGCTGCGATTCGTTCCCACTGAGTGCGCTCATGAAATTGTACGTGCATCTCTCTTAGGATTCTTGGCGCAGCAATTAAGGAACGGCGATCAGCAGCCACATTACAAAGACGAATGGTCGCCACTTTATAGAAGTACACGCTATTCCGTATAAGATTTACCGTTGAGCACTTGCTTGTCTTCCAGCAGAAGCACTGATTGAGATCATCAGAAAACACCATCTTCAGTGTTCGCTCGTCAAAGATGAACTTTGGTATCGACATCACCCAACTAAATAGCAGATTAATATTAACAGAGCAATAACATAATGGTAACACATGGCTCCTTGGGTGAATTTATAGTTTTAAAATGAGAAAAATAGATAAGACCATCCATAAACCAATAATTTTTTTGTTGGTTAAAAGATTATTTTTAATGCACACAGGGAGTTAAAATATATGGAGGAACAAAAAAGCGCCGACCACTGCCTGACGAAGTAGTGTTTGTAAGCGCACTCCTTCGCTGCGCAGTACGCGACCGGCTTGAGGTAGCGGTCGAGCATTTGCCGACTATCAAACGACTGGAATTCCTCGGGCGTCAGTTGCGGCACGCGATGAAC
>NIUQ01001044.1:0-35902 GCA_002796945.1 Plectus sambesii | reverse complement strand
ACAGAGAGTTTTCGCTTCTCTGTCATATGTACAACTAATTTCACTTGGATACGAAGAATTTACGCCTCATATTTCAGGAGGATTCAAGCACTTCGGTAAAGCTTCGATAGCCATCACATGGGCGGTCGCAATTTATCAGTTCATCAGTGTCCTAATTGCTCCGTTTGTATACGTCATCGGCAATCAGTGGGAATCGAACGAATCGTGAGCTGTTCCGATAATTCGCATCTTTTGACGATCATATACTTTTTAGACCGCAATCACCATTCGGCTGGGTTTTGATTGTGTTCTCTCTCGCGTTCGCGGTGTTGATCCTGCTGATCATGGGACTGCAGAATAACAAACCTTTTCTCATTCTTCCGCATCTCATTTTGTGGGTAAGGACATATTTCTGCGATGCCCGAATTACACACCCATCGAGTGAAGAAGCAATCAAGTGCAAGGAGGTTTAGGTTTCATAGCGCGCGGAGTCAAAAGAGAATTGCAGCAGTTTCTGTCTCAGTGGCGAGGCACTACCGGCGAGAGCGTCGGCTACCGAAAACGACAAACATATTAAGTGCTGCATTGAATCAAAGGGACCTCTAAAATGTGTTAAATGTGTTCAATTTCGTTACAGCATACGAAGTTTTGCATTTTTGCCTTTTTTGGAACTTAGGCTTAAGCCGACGGGATTTATGGAGTGGGCCGTCCCAACTCGGTTATTGAGCAACGAGTATCGATATTTCACGAGCAGTTTTAGAGTATACATACACCAATGCACCTGTAGATCACGCACACAAAAATACCGCTCACTCTCGATGTATATCGTTTAACTTTTACTCTGAATTGTCATCCGCTCAATACTTTTCTGCATGCAAGAAGATTTCTTATAGCATGCAACAGAGTGATATGAATCCTGTACATCGAAAGTGCTCCTAAAATATGCAATTTCAGGGTCTCTATGTCACGATCTTCGTCATTTATTCTCTTTCATGGCTGTTCAGCAAGAGAGGATCTTACATCCTAATGTCAATATTCATCATTGTATTTTTCGTTGCGCTGGTATTGATCGAGTGCCGCTGCTTCCTGGAACTACATAAGAGATCGAAAAAAGTTAGCGACACCAAAAAACCGATAATGACGGACAGAAGTGCTCCAGTAATGACATATGCGTCCCCGTACTAAGAGAAGACGCCTGCTTGGTTTTCCTGATAATATTTCGATGTCATTATACAGTATAACCTGAATTTGTGCACCCCAGATAAATGCAGTTTTCCCCTATACTTAATATCCTTAAAACGTCCGGATAAGGGCAGGAACCGAATAAATGCAGCTTTTAACTCGATTCTGAGACGCTACATTTATACGGGTTTCGCTGTGCATGTATTCAAAGTGCTGAAGATAAAAGTAATGTTTTTTGGCGTACGCAACCTGCTCTTGATCGAGCAAACGATTGTGTTCAGATTTTGAGCAACGTCGTCGACTCCATTAAGGC
This sequence comes from Plectus sambesii, assembly GCA_002796945.1. Classification (NCBI taxonomy): domain Eukaryota; kingdom Metazoa; phylum Nematoda; class Chromadorea; order Plectida; family Plectidae; genus Plectus; species Plectus sambesii. The sequence goes on along the minus strand of NIUQ01001044.1, from coordinate 34,428 downwards.
GGATAATTTCACTAGAAACAGTTTTGTTGGTGATTCGACTGGATTATACACGAAGCGCACAAATGCACGTAGCCACAGGAATGTGTTTCACGCCAGAAGAAGCCATCACGATGGTGACTCATAGTCAGGCATAATCGACCAAAACAAATTTTTTGAGCATCCTTTTCATTGGATGTTGCTTGCTGCAAAACATTCGCGGCTGAATCGACACTGCGGTCTTGACGTATCTTGTGGGACGCGTGAATAGTTTAATAAACGATGCAAATGAATTCAAGACAAACAGATGTTCTTTTTCTAAACGATGCTCGATGTGTAGCACATTAGGTCTCTGAAGGCAGTGGCGAAATGTATTCTATCAAGCATGCGTGAGCTCGCTTTGGCTTAATCGCATTTCATTCGTTATCTGTCTCTCCGTCACGAACGGGTGGCGAATGGCAAAGTCAGCGTCTGCGGCTTAAGAATATTAAGTACGAGTTCGTGAGCGTCGATACCGTCGGTGTTCTTGTCAAGTAGCTCATCTTTAGCTCGCGAAACAGCTGAAAAGCAATTTGCATTCTGATCGTGTAGCAGAGAGATTGTGCCGATCGCTGTGTGACTCGCTTGGACTGTTTCTTGATCTCTCGTATCGTCGTCGTAAGACGGATAGAGGATGATTACTGAGCGGAAATAATCATTGAGAGAGTCATGTCAGAGATTTAGTTATTTTGATGAAGAAAATCTGCGACGGGCATCGTCCCGCCGACAATCCGCCCATGGACGTTGGATCTTCCACACTTTCGCAGTGCCATTATACGCCAGAACTGCGCCGTTGATGGGGTTCGATATATTTTCCCACAGGGTTAGCTCTAATTGTTTGAAAGGAAGCACCAGCCACAACTTGTCGATAGCGACGCTCGCTTCTATCAGCTGTGAAACTGAATCCAACGAGCAGTAGAGAAAATGGTTGCATTGATGAACGTTTGCCTTTTTGTATTGGCCGTCCTGTCATTGATATTGTACGTGGCTATCATTGCTTTGCTCATTCAACGACGCAACCAAAAGAACTTCGATTCGACATTCTATAAAATATTTATTTCACTCGGACTTGTCGACATATTTCAACTCGTCAACTCTTATTTAACATTGCGCTGTCCAATGTTCGGCCTCTTTCCGACCTTCTATTCGAGTGACTTTGCTGGATGGTTGGCTAAATACGCTTGTTTCGCTGTTTGGTATTGCATCTTTGGTCAGTTTATTGGCAATCTTCTAATGGCCGTCAATCGATACATTGCGTTCAAATACGTTAGCAACAACGATACGGTAACGTTTTTTTGCTTCGTAATAATCGGACCTTTGTCTCAATCTTTCCTACATTTTAGTTTCTTTAAAAAAAGGCACTGCTTTTTTCTCTGTACCAAGGAAATTGGCCGCATTAGCTTTAGAATTTTTGTGAAAAAAGGAATCTTGCGGAAAAGCGTGATATGATACCGCAACTCACATCTTTCCTAAACTATGCCAATAAGGTGTCTGAAATTTATCAAAATTTCTGCATTTTACCACCCAAAAATGGAAGGATGAATGATGCAGTGTGTACAAATACGGCAAACGCCGCCCTCACTTATCAAATTTTTTGAACTGTGATCGACGATGAAGCATCTTTGGTCGAAGAGCGGTAAATTGCGAAACACTCGAGCATGATCTATTAACTTATTGTCGAGCCTTTCGCAGTCAATTAATATTCCTTTGCACCATTCAGCTGTGGACGCCATTCGTGACAAGAGCTGCGTGTGTAGCACCATGGGTGTTGCCTATTCCGTTCGCGTTTCACTGCTTTTTTCAAGATGCGAATTACATTGCTATGTTCAACAAGCAAAACGAAACTACTGGCTACTCTCTGCAGCTCACAGCACAGGCATACCAGGTTTGAAAGCATTTCATTTGCTTCCACTGCCAATAGCGATCCATGCCTTTTTTCCGACGCAAGTATGACAGCACAGTGACGCTAGACGCCGTAATTAACTTCACGATAATAGTAGTTCATCTAAAGTGCAATAAGATTCCGTAAAGGATGTGCGTGTGGGAGGAGGAGAAGAAATTTATTGAATCCTTGGTCGCATCATAATACAATTTACTCTTATTGTTAGCCATAAAAAATACTTGAATCTTTCGCTGAACGAGTAATTTTTTCCTCAATCATTATTCGATGATAATCAAAATGTGCGCTAAAGGCCATTCTGGCCATTTGCAGAGGCGTCCTATCGCTTAATGAGCCCACTTTTAGCTTTGAATAGTGCGCGTCTGTGTTTTTTGGTCGCCTCTTTATGCTGCACTGGGATAATCAGCAATGCTCCTAAGTTATTAACATAGTTACTCTCGTACGATGGAGAGAATAATAGACAATTCACAAGAAATAAACTCAATAATCCAAACTTTCAGGTAAATACCGTTGTAGGAAAGTCATTTGTCTCTATAGTGACTGTGATTACGGGCATACTGTACACGGGGGCGATAACGAACATGAGGAAGTTGAGGAATATGCAGACGATGTCGGGAAAAAAGAAAATCCGTGCCGAGACTCGAATGCTCTGCTGCGCGCTCATCATATTCCTCACTATGTGCACTTACACGGCGTATCAACTGCTCTCACTGGTGATAATATACAGTGGACGGATGGATTTGTTATTGTTTTTGTACGACTTGTGGTATATTGTTGCGGATCTTTTCACTTTGATCAATCCTTGGTCAATGATACTGCTCAGCGGAAGCGTTCGCCGGGCTCTGCTTAAATCGGTCAGATGGCGCAAAGAGGACTCAAGTAATCCAGCTTCCTCTTCTTTGATCTGAACACTTTGAGATCCTGGAAAGACCTTCGAAGACTATGGAAAGTGCTACTGTTTGCGCAAATGGCTGGGTACAGTGAATCTCCGAGGAGTCTTCCCATATAAAAGAAATATCATAACAACAGCCTGAAAATGGGTTTCAGTCGAGCTCATTCCAGCGCTTTTTCAACCTCTTTCAACATACTACTCAGTAAAAGGACTGAGTGTGAAAGGAAGGCGAGGAGCAAATGTCTCGAACACCCCCTCTAATTGCATCAAAGACAGCCGGCATTCAAGCAGGTCGCCGAGTTTCAGTCGAAATGACTCGCCGAGCAATCGCGCTCGACTGGCGCCACAATGCCGGATTATTTTTACTCGCCTAATTGTTGTTGACGGGATGCAATGCAAATGAGTTTGCCATGTCAGCGACTCTTTGTCCCTGATCGATCGCTGGAACTTTTGCGCTGTGACGTGGAATAAACAGTGTAATCATTGTTGGAATAGACACTGGTATCGAAGATTAGTCAATTTCGTCGAACTGATAACAAATTCGTACATAGAGTCAAACTCAGGAGCATGATGGCAGTGATCTCGATGCCAACTGAGCGATTGCTTTAGTTTTTCTTGTAATCAGTTGAGCCAGAATATAAACGATACCCGCCTCCGCAAAACACACACAATAACATGAAATGACGGGTTCTTTCACGCCAACGCCTTTCTTCAGTTTGCCGGAAATCCGCGCGTCGACCGGCGTGACGCAAAACTCGCCTCCCTTTCACACTTTCAATGATAGCAAGAGTCGAAGATTAAACATTATAAGTTAGTGCCATTGACGAAGCATAATAATGTTATGGATCAAATGAAAAATGTCACGTATCTGACGTTGACATGACGTGCATCTGAAGTTGGCAAACAATAATGAGCTTCATATTTTCCGCGATACAGCAAGTTGATCAATAATCTCACTGCCGTAGAGGGGTCGAATGTGAAAGTGTGCGTAACAGGCACTGAACACTCGCCCGATCGACAGCATCGCCTTTTCTTCAGATGTATTTTGCATTATGTGGCTCAGCTTGCATGCAGCACTGCAATCTCTATGCGACTTCGTTCATCCTTTCCCTTACATTAACTGCCTGCTTCAACAAATATGACGCTCAAAATGCCAAATCCCATCAAACCGTATTCAATTTTGAAATAGATTTATTAATGTATAAACTGAATAAGTTAGACAAAGCCAAGAAACGATCACATTCTGACATCGACAATGCCGCAACACCAAAGCTGAGGAACAGTACAAGTCAAGACGGTCAAGCCAGCAAAAGCCGATTGAGATTTTCTCTCGAGTCGTTGCCGGCGCAAAGAACACTGTCAGATAGACAGAAATCTCGACCGTGGAATCACAACAACCAAAACAGTGTGAACGCAGTGCACGAAACGTAGCGTAAAGGGCATAGAATAGTTCGAATCAAAGCAGCCAAAATTCACAGAATAAACTAGTAATGCTCACGCGATTCGACCGAGTCGTTTGCCTTGGAGGAATAATCAAAGTCATAGGGGTGATTCCACAGTTGAATATCTGCGGTACGTGAACTATACACCAAAACTACAATCCGGATGGATATGAGTATAATACGCCATGGGTACAGCATTTTAAACTCATTATAGCGTCTTTTGAGGAAAAGTAAAATGATGAAATTAAATCATCAGTATCTTCTTTAGGTTTGCTCAGCTCTCAATCCAAAGCTTTGACCTAAATTATACGCTAAAGCACCCATATGCAAAACTTATGAGTATCGAGCAAATTTGGCATTTATCATGTGTATCGTCCTCGTGTACCCACAGGATAAGGCAATGATCGTCGAAGGCCCAGTAAGCATTACTAATTCAGTTTTAAACATCATTTTCTTCGGCTTTCACCGCTGCCTTGGTTACTGTAGGCACCGTCACAGAGAAGTCGCGATTCGCTTCAGGACTCGACGGCTGTGACTTTGGAATGGACAAGTCAACCGATGGATAGTTGCGAGTGAAAGAACGAACTTCAGTCATGAACTCGTCTGTTTCTCTGCAAAACGAATGTTTCAGCAAAAAAAACTGAGCAAGGAACGCCTTTTCCTTAATGAGATGGTCTTCTTCATTCGCATCGCTTGCTATTCTGATTAAAGAGAAATTAATAAGCCAGTATTTCGTTTGTAAAACTGCTGCATAAATGATGTGAAAGCGTTTCTGTCAGTTCAAAAACATACTTCATAATCCTTTCTCGAAATTCGTCGATGTTAACAGCCATTGTTTTCTGTTTTTCGATCAGTTCTGCTAGTTGTTTCGCAGAGTTTTCCATGGACTTGATAGCCTGCAACAGAGATCAATTATAGAATAGAAGCTGACAAAACAGCGGTTGTTTGTTTATAATTTGTTCTCCCTTGCTGAGAAAATGTTCCGAGTCTTTAAAGGTAACAGCGAATAACTGAGCAGTGAAAATCTCCGAAGCCAAACCCGACATAGATCAATCCACACGTCAGGGGATACATAGGAAAAAGTCTATAAGTTTCATCCTGTTGGGGTCCACTATATGCGGCAATTTGAAAGCTACAATAGTCTATGACCACCAAACAATCCATTGTAACAGCAAAAAGAGAAATTTATAAATATGTTCAAAGCGTGAGGAACCTGATTGCAGCCGCAGTTGGATTCAGTCAAAGGAGGCACTTGATTGCCGGATGTGTAGGCTTCGAATTCCTCCTTGGGCATGCGCAGACTGTCGGCGTTCATGTTCTGAACAAACTGCAGGGCGCAGCTCAGATTCGTAAAGTAATAGCCTAAAGATAACGAGAATGAAAATTCGCCAAAAATACACGCCAACTGGGCGCAAAGAATGTTATAAAAACTCGCTTAATTAGTAACGGTAACGTTTGGTTGAGTGAATACATGTAAATTAAATTTATTTATGCGCATATTTCAATTCTATATTGTATCAATTTTGTATTTTGCACTTGTTGTTCTATTAATTTTATATACAATTTCATTATATATTACTTCGGCAGTCAAATACGTATATAAGAGAACTAACGGCCTATAAATGTGAACCAAGATACTTTTAACCATCAAGTATTTCATTAAAATTTTTGCTTCCAAACATAACATATATTAATCTCACAATATCGAACTACGAAACAAATAGGTTTGCTCTCAAGGACAAAAAATCAAGTCCTGAACTTGATTCTTTCATGATAGAGACAATAGATATCTGCCGGTAATCTTTAGATTGTACAAATGATAGAATTTGCAAATAAGAGCAGATGAATGTGAGAGAAATATTAGAGTTTGCTTGCATTATTTTATTATCTGGGCTCTGCTGTATATTCTAACATTTTAAGCGACGAATTACAATCCGAACTGCACAAGCTAGTTATTTAAAGCCAAAAATTTACTCGCAATAATCTAAAATTACATTAAGAGGATTACGATAGAAAGCCTGATAGTATTCAAAAATTAGCCTCAATATTCGTTACGGGAGTCAATTTCACGCTAGAAAGAGTGATTACTGGATAAGAATAATAAGACACACCTGACTCGCCGCTCATGACGCGTGTAGGCAATGCGAATCGACTGATAAATTTGAGATTGGATTGAATCAGGGGCGGATTTCCCTTCAGGATCACAAAAATCAATACCGGCAGGAACTCGTCCGCGCTCGCTGGTGCGCCTAAAACAGGTTGATTGCTAAATCAAGCACAAGCCGATGATGTCATAAATTAGGATAGAGAATTATATTTGTTTACATCATTACAACTTCAATATTGACACATTCCGATTCAAAAAAGAACAATTTCATTCTGATATGACTTGAAAACGTCCTCATTGATTGGAACGCGTCCTAATTAAAGTGTTAAATATTCCAACAGAGTCACTGCTGTTTTATGAGAAAATAGTAGTTAGAGCGATTATCGCTTCCATGGCTTCTTCAAGCAAGAAAATCTACCAAAAGTAAATATTTTTCAAGCTGCGAGCAATTACATTTTTAATCTGAGAAAATTTCATTGCTAACAGAGTTCAAAGGTCAAGAAGACTGCTACTCTCACCCCTTAAGTAGCTTAATTACGCTTAAATTAAATAATGAACAATGCGATAGCTTCGTATTATTCCAGAAAGACAATGAAAATTGCCGTACCCGAGCGACTGTCTTTGAGTGCTTCAAAAATACTCTTGCTGCATCGAATGAGACATTCCAATTTGTCGGCAGTCCCTCGTCGACTGTTTATGTCGATTATTTCAGTAATCGCATCGTCCATACGGTCGCGTACCTAAAACAACCATCTGCTGCTGGTTCGTATCGCATAAACCATCAAATTCGGTTACTGTTACTGTTTTCATGACTAAATTTAATGATCCATCTAAAGCACGACTCAACATTGTCATATATTCGATTTTGATAAATCTATACGATTCACAAAAAATACCTTCTTCTTTTATATACTACAATATAGGTCTTTCATCAAAATTCGTCCACATTACATTCAATTAAAACGCTAATTTGACGAAATGGAAAGCAAAAATAATAATGAAATATCCTGCATAGCAAATTTAGCATCCCTTTCGAATACGTCCAAATATACTAAATATTGCACACTGGAAAGCCCATCATGATTTAACCAAAGCCGAAAGTACCTTTTCATTTGAATAGTCCAAATTGGTTTCGAGAAAGCCGGCAGTGACCCAGTGAAGCGACCGTATTCGGTCCTGGAGCGAAAGGTCAGCAACTTCTTCATCAGTCCTGAAATTGAGCAATTAAAAAGTTTAAGAATTTGCTGCAAACGGAAAACTGATGTACTTTGCACAGAAGAGCACGGGGTAAGTGCGCACGCAAACATACTGTTCAACTTCTTGCATCACTTCCTCCGGTGAGACCTTGGCGTTAATATCTGCAACATACTAACGATTTTTGACACGTCGCTAAGCAGAGCGGATATTCACAGCTACAAAAGACAGTGATATATTGAATTGATAATTGACTGGCTTAGTGATATGGCCTATTTTTAATGGTTGCAAATAAAAATTAACATATAGAAGCCCACCATTCATAAGCGGATGCTTGTTTAGGCGATCAGTCATCACTTGATAAAAGTTTTGTACCAACTCGGATAGTTCGTCGATTTCAATATGTTGATGCTGAAAGAAGTGGAAATAGTGGCATAAAAATATATTAAGTATTTGCCTATTAATTACAAGAAATCTGAGATTGAACGAGGTAACCTGCTTCGAATGTCGTGTTAACGTAGCATTGAAAAGATTGCGGACATATCACTGAGAGAGCACCATTAGAGGCCAAGGAAACAAAGTGAAAAGAACGAGTTAGCAAAGCTACTGCTTGCATCTTGCGCTTGAACCATTTCAAGACCAAAATGTTACTTTCTCGTATATTGCAATAAAAATTACGATTAATACTTATCTTATAAAAGAGACCCAAGGTATCAATATGAATCTTATGAAATGAGAATCCAAACCTCTGTTAATCAATTTGTAAATTTCATAAGTTTGAATTCAAATATCTAAATAACCTGACTGAATGATATGCGCACTGACCGCGAGTATATTGTCGATAGCGTGCTGTGTTTGACGGCTGATATCGTGGGCAAGCGACTTGGGCATTCCGTGCAGGAAGCTCAGAAACTTCTCACGAGCCTGCTGACTCTCGCCGCTCAGTTGACGCGATCGAGGTGTCTGGTCTTGCCGATGCTGTTGCTGTCGGGCGACCGGTGAAGGAGATCCTTGCTGGTTCGACGAATCTAAAAATGTTAGCACATAACATGGCGAGAATTGTGGATAGGAGATGATTCAAATACAGGACACCCCAGAAGTTATTAATCACCACTTAGACTTATTTAAGCTGAGAGGGTGCTTAGCTAATTCTATGACGCCATGAATGTTGCCTGTTTGAATAACAAATCATTACTTGGCTGCATATGGCGATTTTTCTAAATGAAAACACCATGTTTATTAAAAAAGAATATTCTCATCTTATAGTGCTTGAGCAAACTAAAAATTAGTGAATAGGGGAGTTATTTGAACTATTTCTGCGATATTGTCAGTTTTATTGCAGCAACACACACAAAACACATTCTTTTCCTGGTAAATAAACCTTTTAAACACTAAAATTCAGTTGAATCACAATGGATTAAAATTAAATGCGTGCTTTTGTCTAATAGAATCCTCTTAATACATTGAAAGTTGTGAAAGCATACGATTCAGTAAACGCGCTGTTGCACACGAACAAAAATCTCTCAGCTGAGTGCAAAAGCCATAAACACAGCGTTACGTCGAATTATTCCAGCGAAGGCACAAAATAATGGCAAACCTTTTCGCAAAAGGGACCGAAAGGTCGCAGAAGCTCGCCGATCAGTTGTTTGCTTTCGCGCTTCAAACTTCTCAAAGCTAAGTAGCGATCTAAACATGAATCAGGTTATTCTCCTGTATCATCATTATTATTAACGTCTGATGATTGTTCAATTTGCAGATTTCTTTGAATCTGTGTTCAATGGTTAATGCTTGGCTCGATTTCATGTTATTGAGCGAAAGGTGTTGACTGTGAATTAAAAGGTTTTTACTTATTCTTGGCATAGGTGCTCATCTCTCCGTGGGTCGGGGAACTAGTAGCAGCTTCGCTGCAAAAATTTGCACACTGCCAACATCCCGGTGACAGGCATGCGACGGCCGACCGGATATTCTACTGTCGCATCCATATGGCTAGTTCATACCCACCAGCAAAAAGCGAACCCTGCGAATAGCGCGATAAACGCTAAAGAAAATGTTACCTATTCTTGGCGTAGTCTTGTTTTCGCTTCTCCTGCATCTCTGAGACACGCCAGCACTGCGAACAGAGTCCCTTCGACTGCGGGGTGCCATAGTAGCCGCAGCCGTTTTTGCAAAGAAAGTCTTGCTCAGAAATCTGCACTCGAATTCTCTTGTCACCTTCGCTGCCTGCCTCCGCCGACATCTTTCACTAAACAACTCAGTCACCTTCACATTTGCTTCAAGCACAGCAGCTACGCAACTTCTCAAAGTAATCGTCATCGGTATTCAAACCGCTTCGCTTTTCATCACAAAACAGCTGTTTCAAATGACTTTATTTATAACCTCACAGTGAAAACACGTGTTCCTTCAATGCAAGAATGAACACATCAGCTTCTTCGGTTGAATATTGAAGAGAGAATGTGGAGAATGCATCAACTTGTCTGCACAGCCTTTCGTACTGAGAGTAGCAGCTTCCATCCAAGTATACACGATCGTTTCAGTTGCTGCTTCTCATAGTCGTCACCAATGCTCTTTTCGGCAAGCGCTTTGGCACGCGTGAATACAGCCGAGGGAGGACATTTTTGCTTTCATCCATCATCTATTCGCATCCACCCATCGAGGCTGTTCGACGAACTTCAGTTCGATTTTCCATCACTTTCATGATGAAGCAGGACACTTCTTGGACGTGTTTCTCTCAACATAAATCAAAATCAACGTATTTCCTCGCAGAACTTAAACAAATAGCTGTTGAAATATTCGTGAGACTGAACACTCGACGACGTTGTCATCTTCAAAACGGAATTAAACAATATCAAATCGTCGCGATGCGCTTTCGACCTCCCTTCTTCCTCCATCCTTCGGCTTCTTCCTCTGACCATTATGACTCCAACAAACTCTAGCGTCATAAAGAAGAGTCAAGTGTGGTTAGGAATTCACTTGAACATCATATGTGGCATATTCATGAGTCAAAACTCATAAAATGTGAGTCACAATTCATTAATCTCGAGCAAGCGGGGCACGAGTAGATCAGCACAAGGCGCTGGACAGATAACCGGTTGTGATTCCGGTAATCGCTGTGAGAACCAATCGCCATTGTATGCAATCGGTCCTGCCGATAAAATTTCATCTTTTGTTCCGCCGTAGACAACGTTTTGCCTATTTTTGACGAGACATGCAATAAGATAAGGGCCTTCCGGGACTGAAGGGGCCTCCTTGTTCAGGACTGTCGTCAAAGGGCCGACTTTTAGTGGCAATTTATCAACCGCGACTTGCGTTATGCTTCCTTCTCGCTCCTCTACCCCAATGTCCTGGTCCCATTATTTCATTATTCTAATTGTATGAAAACAACGTGCACTAAAAGCTAAAGGCCACAGAAATGAAGCGGCGCGCCACATCGAGCCTTCCCACTTTGACTTTATTAGCATTCGTTGATCTGCCTTCTCACCAACACACGCATTTCGCGCGCTCATATAAATTGTATTCATTGCAAACTTGTAACAACTCACCACCTTGTTGGCTCATCATCGTTAGCCAGAGGTGAAATTCCGTGACCATCTATCTAGTTGCCTTCTTCTGGCAAACGTACTTCAACACACAATATGTGCTGCATCACCGTAAACAATAGTGTGTAAGCAATTCGTGACTATGTGAACGTCACTTTATTTTTGGTAGAGCACGTGAGAAAGTAAGGCATTATTGCACAAGCGTTGCTCTTTTAAAGGGAATTTTCACCATAAATTGACTTCTGATATGGAGTCAAGTCAAGCTTGGTGTGTGATCATAACTGCGCTTTTGATTTTTTCATATAGACAACTTGAGATTTTCAAATTTCTCCTCTAAAACCTAGGTATTTTTCATACAGAACTTATTTCTACAAATATGTTTAAAATGCTGCCAAAGATATTTTCTGATCACAATACGAAAAAGTAAAATTACCATATGGCCCATTCAGTTTGACATATTCCCTCAACGAAAACTATTCACAATACACAGTGTTTCCCCATGTTTTGCATTGCGGTGACTTTTTGAGAGGTCAAAAGTGACACAAGAAACTAGTTCGGCTAAAAGTGAACGATGATCAGTACACTTGGCCTGACTTAACATTATATCAAAAAAATAATGTCTGGTCGAATTTCCCCTTTAAGCATTTTCACATAGGAGAAGCACATTTACAGTTATATTGCATCACCAATGAAACATAGACGAGAAGGAAGCAAATGCTCGCTGGTGCTATACTCTGACCGCCGTTCTCTGCTGCTTTCGATTTGTAGAACGAGTTTGCAGTCACGATTATCGCCCTTGCAGTCGTCGAACTGGAAGAAACTAAAATTGACGCACGGCAGCATCGATTGATCTCATTTTTTAAATTATCCAGTTGTTTAATGAATGAACCAAGTTAAATGGGAGTGCAATTGATTCAAAAGATTTACTCAATCATATATGCCCTTCCCTTTTATATTTAACAAGTCTTGCTGACTGTTTTACTTTCTCAAAGTGTTCGACGTCTTCTTCGCCAGATGCAAAGCTAAGAGGAGGGAGGGTGAAATCTGCTCACTTTTCGGAACCACTCGGTCGTTCAATATCCCCCACCTCAAAAGTTCTTGCTTCACGCTTGTCTAACGCCATAAACCCTTTCTATACTTGCTGAAATGGTCTGTCTTTGACTGGTCCGCCTCAGTGACCTTTGCTATTCGAATAATCGAATAGGCCAGAACAGTCTACTTCTCTACTTAAGAGTGAGAAAGTGTTCATAGGACATGGGAGTTTAAACTGGTGCATCTCTTTCAAAGGTAAAACCTCATTTTTTTAAGAATTTGAATGCCTTAAAACTCACTCGAGCGATATTCGAGCGTGAAATTCATGTGGATGAATGCTTCGGCGATGATCGGCAAGACGTTCGTATCGGTTCTGTACACGTGGCCTCGGTTGTCTTGCTTGCAACAGTGGCTGCAACATTGTTGTACAGTATGACTCTGGATACAGTGAAACTTATGATTTGCTAAGCAGAGAAACGGATTTTTGGTCCCATGACGGAACTGAATTTTGAACGTTACTGTACCATTTAAGAGCGATTTTTACGTGAAAGCGCTGTTGTAATTAGTTGTGGTACCTTAAGGAAAACATAAGATCCCACAACGATAGGATAACTTTGCAGTAAGAATATCATATACCCATTAGAGTGTCCCGCCTCGGCGTGCTCCACCCTAAATCGAAAAAACTTTCACTGTTACACATGCTAAAAATGGCTATTCTGAGCATTTTATAGAGATTCAGAGACAATATATGTGATACGTAGCATTTGGAATGGCCTCAACTGCCGCGATCGTTGCCGTGAATAATACAAAGTTAGAATGAAAAGTTGCAATCATTTCAGCTTACCGGTAACCAGTTGGCTGAACGTTGCGACGAGTTTTGACTTGCAAGGCATTGTGCGCGCAACCGGAGTGACATCTCGCGTTGAGCTCAGTTATTCTCATTTCGATTCGATCGTCAATGGGAGCCTATGAAAACATCATATTAGAACAAATGAATCTACAACACAAAACAAAACAAACGATTGGCTTGGAGAATTGCTTAAGCAGAAATATTGCAGACTTACCAACCTTCTTTGATGCTTTGGTTAAGGTCTAGCTTTATGTAGCTAATTTGCTTACCGCTAATCTAAACTTTAACCTTAGCCCAAGGCCTATACCAGGTCTAGGCACAAAGAAGACGATTAGCTTGATAAACCTTGTGCATGAATCGTGAATCCCGTGTTATACTCTAATAATTTCCTGAACTCACGAAAAATTTTGTCATTACCCTCCTGCTCGATATTTAATGACATTAGGCTGTGAAAATCACTTACGATAATGTGCCAGGTACAAACGCTGGGGAAAACGGTTTTGCTGCCGCCGATCTCGCCGTAAAGCTCTTGCCAAGCGTCAGTGGCGTGCAACTCGCTGCCGCAGTTGGCGTTCTGTGCAGGCTGGCGTTCGTTGCATGACTCGCCGCCGAAGCCCGCCGGGCAGATACACTTCGAGCAGTCGTTCGGATTCGGATAACCTCCTCGACTGCACTTAATCGAACTACGTTTGCATCGAGCTGAAATATGTTTATTACAGTAGAGATTTGCTTAACAATCATATATTCTTTCAACTGTTTTCAATTCTGCATGTATCTGTGTCACCTCTACACCCTCCTGCACAGGCATCTGCCACAACATCCCACTTACTCTCTTACTAAATATGTTTAAGTATACGCAGAAAGGAGGGGCAAAATGATGTTATTGGCCACAATTACATGTAACCCTATTTCTCAGCTTTTCTTTTTGGATACGCCAGCGACTCTTTTCGCATTTATCTGCCTTGTATGACGCTCAAGCTATCCCTTGAAGAAGACGCTGGGTCTGCTTTTTTCGAGCGCTAACTTGTGATCATTGATAATGGGTTAATAGTAGTAGCACAGAGTTCGCCAGTAGCATACCAAGACATCCGTAGTGGCGGTTCATTTCGAGAATGTCGAGGAAGGTGGGGCCGGTTCGTTGGCCCATGCTTTGCAGGTAGAGTGGATCGAGCGGGATGATAACGGGCACGTTTCTGTCCACTGCGAACGAAGAGCTCGAGTAGCTCATCACACTACCGTACTCGTAGGGAATGCCGTAAAAGTTCATGTCGGTGGGCGAACCGACGTCAAAGTTTCTTGCCATATCTGGCAGCACGTTAGTCAGATTGACCGACAGGAAGTCGTCACGGTCATAGCGCGACTGCTCGTGATAAAACCCGAGCGCATGGGCGACTTCGTGACTGGTTATGCCAAGCTGAAAATCAAACCATTTTTATTTGCTGGAATATTGTGACAGAATTGTTTAATAATCAGTTATTTGTTATTGGATCCGAAGAATATTAATTAAGAAGGCGCAAGGGTGAGGAGTACGCGGCGATTCATATACGATACTAGAGTTGATTGAGATGACTCGTAACGCAACAAGCAGTCAATATCTCTACATTACTTCATTTCGAATTATTAAAATGGCCCAAATTTTTTCCATTCAAATAGCTTTTGTCCTTAACTATAGCGTTTAGTGGAAGAAAAACTTCAAACCCCTACATATTCGCAACCATCGCCGATCGAGACTTCCTGCTGCCCAGTAATTCGACCGATGTTCGAATAGCAGCCTGCACCGTTGATGAATTTGAGCGAGTCCTCGCCAGCGGCGTTATATTCGAAGCTCACGCAAGTGTAGTCTTGCCAGTATTTCAGTGCATTTTCTATCGCCGTCTTCTTTATTGGAGCTGTAATAAACAGCAATAATTAGTTTTTGATGTGATTCTACGAGCCAGTTGCATAATCGTTTCCTAAAGGTTTCTGTTTTCCAGGGCCCTATTTCACGAAAGCTCAGAGTCGGAAATCTGTGATAAGTTGGCTGAGCGTCATATCTTAGATACGGGGTCATACACGACATAAGTGTTCTACTCAGCCAACTTATCACAGATTTCCGAATCTGAGCTTTCGTGAAATAGGGCCCAGGTGTGACAGTTATTTCATCGATCAATGTGACACGTATTTTAGTCAATGTCATTGGCTGTGTCATAAAAATCAGTGCTCTAAACTTGTTCAAAAACTCAAGTCCGGTAGCAAAAATGCCAATCTTCATTTATAGTACAATGTCCTAAGTGATTACTTGGCTGAAAAATTCAGTAAGATATCATAGCGCTAGGATATCTTTAGTTGTGAACAACTTTGGGAAACAATCGCGTTGTCACAGTCTAATGCCAAAAATATCTTTCTGGCTATGAGCACAGTACTGTTGCTTGTGGAATATAGGAATAAAATAATCACATTGTGGTAATACAGTATCTTATGACCTCGCTTTTGTAGACTTTGTGTCTATTCACGTTAGTTGCTTTCTCTCTTTAAGAGTGTAGCTAAGTGTACTACTGGCAAAACATATCAAACGACTCACCCAAATAATCGTCAAAAACGTATGGAATGGGTTTGGATGTCGACCACTTGAAGTCGGGTGAAGCTTTAGCTTTTCGCTTTTGCCGGCTATTGTCGATCAAGATATCGTCCATTTGAGCTGGAGTGAGCAAGATGTCTGATTGATACAAGTAGTCAGTGAGTTTCTGGTTGAGTTCCCACACATCCTTGAAACCATCTTCAGTGTCGTATACCACGTTCTTTCGCTCGGGAACTTTCTATAGAAAATTCGAAAGAAATTAAAATGAAATTGATGAACCGATAAACAATATTCGTTTCCTTGTACTGTATAAGAGATGTGTTGCGCCTATGTATTTCACGTTTTAAACCATTTGGGGAAATCGTTGACGGCAGGAAAATTATACTCGATAGTTTAAAAAAACAAGTAATACCCTGAGTATGCTCAACTGTCCTCAGTCTCAGATTACTTTAGAAAAACTGCGAAAAACTTTTCGATACGAAGAGCGACTGCCCGTTACCTAAGGACGCGCGCCTGCTTTATTTCGATATTTCACACTTCAATAAACACTGACAGATAAATACTTACAACACCGGATATGATAGAGGGATCGTAGGAGCGCCGCACGTTGACGTTGAGCTTTTTCAACTTATCTCGAATTTGCACCAGGTCGCTGTCCGAAAGGCGGTTGGTGTGCTGGAGGATAACTTTTCTGATCTGCAATATTTAGATTCACTATAGTTCTCAAGAACAGTACTAGTGGTCAATCAACAGATCAAGTACCAACCTCGGCATTATTCGTTTCCTCTGTTCCTGAAGTCTCCACTTCATTTGATGTCTTCGTCGCGCCTTCGAGCGGAATTGGAACCGATGTCACGTCCCACACTTTTATGAGGAAGAACACGAAAACGAATAGAAAATTCATCCCCAGTGGACTAGCCGACTGGTGGAGAGACAGTTGAAATGTACGAAATGGTGCAAAAACGGTCTTAAAAGTGCAGATTTATTGGAACCGGAAAAGTCACTTTTTCGCGCAGTGTCAGGGCGACAAGTGAAAGTTCGAGACGTCTGCAAAAAATTTAGTTCACAAGAGATTTAATCAGCAGAACCCAGATTAAATGCCACGATAACTTGCATCAAAACACTTATCTGTACCGTATAAACTCAACTGCAATCGTTTTATAAAAAACATGAAGTTTGTGATAGCTTATTAATTTAGCTATCTGCGTTTCACACTATAATCAACTAGTTACCAATTAGGACATTCAATGAAACAGATATAAACCGGATAATATGTACAGACTGGAATTAACCCTCACGTGCGCGGCGTTTCTCTGCGGAGGAGACTCAACCGAAATCGGAACGCGGACTTTGTCTGGCCAGTAACTTTAAAACGGATTTTGTTAAAACATTCGCGGAGATTCGTCACTCGCCCAATCTTAGCGAAAATGAGGTTATGGGTGTATTTTCATGTCAAGTATGAAAAGACTTTTTGCGCTATTCTGACCGTCATTTACAGTCATGCGGAATGTTTTATAAGGATCTATTAACCGCAACATTTTACAAGCTTTCTTTTTTCGACAAGTCGTTTGAGGAGGGCGCTTGGATGACTGTTAGTCAAATGCAAATAGACAAGACGAAAATGCCCGCCGATAAAAAACCTCTAAGATTGAGAATTGAAGTCTGAACAAGTTTCAGCGAGAACGGGCAAATGGAGTTCGAGATCTACTGCCTGTTGACGACATTTGGAACAACTTAATTAATGAAAATTCCAACTGATTATGAGAACACTGTGAAAAGAGCGCTGCTGCAAGAATGATGCCACATTTGTGGACGGCATGTTTATAAGCGCGGGATTCGGAGACCATCGCGCCTTGATCATTATCCTGCGTCGCAGTTCAATTGCCGAATGACGTTTGTCGATCGTAAATCGGCCTCTTTTATTTAGCGATTTCTGCGATCAAAGAGGTCGGCCGTTCAAAAGCTGTGAGTGTCTCATTCAAAAGAGCCTTCGCTTTCTTAGGCGGCGCTTTCATGCGCCATCATTACAAACACACAAACACATCCATCGATTTAGCGCTTTGAAAAGTGCGGACCGCGTGAATGGGCAGCTCGCATCGAGAGCTGGACATTGGCCAGTTTGTTGTTATAAACGACGGGTATTCTATTATAGGGAATGCATTCTATCGCTTTTGTTAAAGACAGCGCGTCTTTAACAAGAGAAAGTGCTGTTTTTAGTACATTTCCTTTTAAACTTTTCATGTTTAGAATGCTCCGCCGAAACGCCGACAAATATAGATTTGTAAATAAACAGCTGTCCATTTTTCTTGAGCTATATATGCGTTTTAAATACACAAGCACGCACACACACACACACTCACAAACTGGGATGGATAATAACTCGGTTAGCGATATGATCGACACAGACAAGATACGATACTGAAATTGGGCCATATTCGCATCGCCTACTTTGATTAATAACTGATTCGAGAACATACTTTGACATTAGGGCTTATCGCTTAGTGAAATTGAAAGTTACCTCAACACAGAAGAACGCATTCTCAAGGGTCAAAAAGAATGTATCGATTGTTATCATTATAAGGATTAGAATCGTTTGAGCGCAAACAACATACTGACCTTTTCTAACTAATTCCTCTCCGCTGAGTGAATTTTTAAATTCAAGAGATCGATTCGGCAAAACAACTCCAGATCTAGACATTTCACTCCGATCGAATACTGCGCCATTACTGCGCTCTTTGCTTACCTTTATCAAAAAAAAGGCACCGGACAAGTATGGCAACATTCGTATCACACACACCCGCACGCACAAAACACGCGTGCACTTAGGGGCCTGTTTCAAAAACTGTTAAAATTGCAAAAATGAAACAGCGGCGATCGGTCATAAAATCAGAAATAATCGGAAAATGTCCAATCATGGCGCTTACAATCCCACAGTTCTGCAATACTATAATTGCAACAGTTTCTGAAACAGACCCCTGAGAAATTCAGAGTAATCTCAGAGTACCTGAAAAGAATCAATTATGACACTATTGTATGAACCAAACTGCTGTATAACTTCATGTGTAAAATTGTTGAAAGCTGTAAACATAAGTTCCTTAATGTGGTACTTAATAGTTGAACTCATTATTGCAGTCATTTTCTTCTGGGGACTGTAGGTAGCGCCTTTTAAATTCCACACGCAAAAGTTTTGCACCAAAATAAAACTTGGTTGCAGTGGTCATTTAATAAACAATTTCTCATATATTCAACCGTGAAAGTCACTTGCTCGCTTCAGTTTTCGAATCTTCTTCATATATTATTCAACATATATTGCTTAAATTTTCTCCAAACACGTGCGACCAATGTCAAACGATAATGTACTTAATTACATTTTCATTATGGAAGCGCCATGTTGACAACGTTCAGCACAGCAAGAAGGACGCAAGGCACATTCACAGTGTATCGCACAGAAATATCAAAATGATCTCGGCTATTCATTCTGAATGCCAATAAAGTTTTTGGCGACAATAAACAGTTCGCTGCTGTCATCTCTGCTGGCGGGTGGCTTGTAAATGTTCACTTTGGTAAAGTATTTCCGAGTAGCGGCGACCAGTTCGTCGGTGTCGACGCCGCCCCACAGTTTGCAGACGAAAGCGCCTCCTTCCTGCTTCAGGCGAACGACGTCACCGGCGACTGCTAGTCTCAACGCAATTGCACACAACTTGACGATCCGTATATGGTCCGTCGGCGCGCTACCCGTAGGATTCGGTGCCATGTCGCTCAGCACCTATAATATAACTTGATAGTCTTGTGTCACGGTTAGCGTTATTTAATGCATAGGGCATCTAGGTTTGAAAGGAGATTTTAGAAGGTTCTCGAAATTCCTAAAATGATTTGAATCACGCGGGTCGCGTGATCAAAACTTCTAGGAAATTCTATATGATTTTCAAATGTCAATTTATATAAATGATCAATGATATAGTGTTCCCCTTGTCATTACGGTTGATTTCACTTCTCCTGTCTCACTGTTAGTTCCCCTAGCAGCGCCTATTACTGTACTACTTGTTCATCTCTAATAAGCCTATATTAGTCAAGTCGACCTCCTGACATCTTGCGAAACTACACCAAACCTATACAGAAATAAGAAATAGTTATATTGGAGGGTGCGTGTCACATGAACGTAAGCGTGCACGCGTACCAGATCAACAAGTCGATCGTCGAGCCTTTGACGAATAGCGTCCTGCGTTTCCTTCAGGGTGATATCACCCATGGAAATAAATTCAGCGCCGGACAGTGGCGCGATCGGCTGCAAATCGACTCCTAGCACGAAGCCGACGGGCTGATCTTTCACCTGACTCAGGCAACTCGCCCGCTCCACTACCACTTGGCTCCATGCGCCTGGAGCCGCGCCCAACTCGACGACCACTGAGCCCGGACGAAGCAGCCTGGAAATTAGCGATTATCATTTAACGCGCACCACGTACCGTGGGTGGACCTCATTTCGGCCACTTTTGACGAATATTCGCGATTACGTAAAAATTAAAGTTCCTAGTAAACAATTTATGATAGGAAGCGATTACTGGAGTATTAAGGAGTATATATATGAAATTTCATGTCAAACCGACAAATATTCGCGGAGATGTACGCTGTGAAAGACGCGCACCTACGCCCTTTAACGGCAAAAAGGTGAACCTCATTCCGGCCAGTTTGCTCTTTGACAGCTTCTCAAAAATTTCTAATTCATCCAATAAAATCATCCTTTATACTAAATGATAGCTGGTAAAAAGTAGATTTCAGTGATATGTTAAGCTTTAGTGGAAAATGATTTGCTGAAAAGTAACAATCAATAGAAATTTAGCACTACGCCCCGCGGAAAAAACTGGTGCAAAATTTGAGTGTGCTCGAATCGGCCGCCATATTTCTTGATTCAAACTATGAATCCAATAAATTTTGTAACCAAAAGAAAGCTCATTTTTCAGGCTTTCCAGTGATATAGTGTTCGTTTGATTCTGTGTAGTTTTACTGGCTTAATTATTTAATCTTATCAAAGTGGCCAAAATGAGGTTCTGGCCGGAATGAGGTCCACCCACGGTATAACGCAGTAGGTCCGAATTTTTGATGAAAAACATTCGCCGCTAGAATAGCACACTTACTCGTCGTGTGTTTGTCTATTATGTCTCTCTTGCGAAATGTAAGTACGCACGTTGAATAGCTCGAGAAGTGTACCTATCGCGGAAACGGAACATTTCAGCACTGCATCGTGCAGAACAACTATAATATCATCCCCACAGAAGTACACGCTCGCTAAAACTGATATCGAGTACAGACCTGAATTTGTCGTCGATTTCGATCAACTTGAAAGCGCTACGGGCGCGATAATTGTGTTCATGTCGGAGCTTAACATAAGGATCCTTGCTTTGACGCTGATGCCATCGGTGAGTGTCGGCTTTGGTAGCAAATAAACGCCAGCCGGAGCAAATGGTCCTTTTCCCAACGACCGCATCAAATAATCTCAGAGCAGCACTCGATGAAACGTCAACAGTTGGCATTATCGATTAGCGAATGCTGCAGCAAGTCATTTAACGAAGAACAATTTTTAACAATATTATCAAGAGAGTGAATTTTATTAGCGAAATTCGCTTCAATTCAGTTTTAAGTGTGATTGAACGGTCACAAATTAAATGAAATACCGTATCAAAGTAAGGGACAAGCGTTATGAGACTTTTGTTCACTTGTGCAACATGAAAGCGCATTGAAACGTTTATCTTTCTTTTCCGCTCGCTCTCTCTCATTAACTGTCGAATGTATTTTGTTGTGCAGCTTGGCGAGGCTAGCATTGTGAGAGACGAGCACGACGAGTTGAAACAAGCACGGAATCAGTCCGGCGACATTGGCGACAAATGTCGCGTAGCACCAAATGCGAACAATGTCAGGGGTGTTCGTCGAGCAATCTTCAGTAGGGTCATGCTGATCGCGGTGCTGATTGTGTCCATAAGTCGATGAATTCATATTTTGTTCCATATTTTGAACGGTTGAAGGAGATGGCAAATTACAGTAGTTCTGAAAAGGTTCATGATGTGCAGTTTTTAGACAAAAATTGAGCGATTACCTATGCGTCTTATTATGAGTATTTATTGAAATGAATGCGGTATGTCGAAGAAGGATAAAAGGACAGCTTCAGATAGGGCGTCAGACAGAATACACGCTATCACCACAATTGCTTCACAAAAGAATTTGATAGTTCCTCAAAGAAATAATAACACACTCGCGCACTCTCCAATGGGACATTTCTGTTTATCCCTTCACGTGCAGTTTCTCTACTACACCATTCTCTACCTCCCTCAACAATACTGAACAGAATCGTGTTGTTTGAGATTATGTGAAAGGGGTTACGCAATGATATCAAAACAGTCAATTAAGTTGATTAAAATGAAAAGATTATTAGCTTGAAGCAAATTTATTCTAAGCGTTCTTGGAATGTACGAAGGTATTATACGTGTGAAATCAAACAAGATTAAATAGTTTTGTCTAAACGCTGTCACGGTGCTAGCCGATACACTCAGAGGCGGCTAATCTTTATGGCTCAGATAAAATCACTCACGCTTAATGCGTAGGCTGATAAACTACTACGCGATTGAAGTTTAAGCGTAGCCCGGCACGACAAACACAGCAGAATTCTTCAAACTTCGTATAAAAATTAAGCTGCGACAAACATCTAGTCAGCATTTGCTTGCGTCAAAGGGCAGTAAATTTTCGCCGCATAGATTACCAAAGCAATATATCCGATTAACTCGGCATGGGATTGCAGTCACGATTTATTATGACGTTGTGCAATCATTTAGGCGCGTACCTTTTGCTGTGTAAAGTTCGCGCACACTGTTGTCTTATTATTAATCAATCTCTGTCCTTCTGATTTGAAAACATTTATCAAATTAAGATGCTTTAAAAAATACCACTGCAATATACAGCGATAGGAGCGTTTTTGCCGCAATGCATAATACGCCATTTAATTTTAGTTTCAATCATTAGCATAATGAATATACATATAGCGTTCAGCTTTTATATTCATCTTCAATACAGTACGCTGTTGTTCCCTTACAGTATAACGCTTCATTATAGTATCTAAAAAAGGCGCTCGTAATTTGTGCGATGATTTTTTTCATAATCAGGTAACTAAAATTAAAATACGAACATCAAAAACTATGTATTGCATTGAACTGATAATTGGAATTGATGAGCCGTCATGATTAAGATTACCTATGAATGAGTAAAACTGTCAGCACAAAATTAAGCAATATCATATATGCAGCAGTAATGGGACTATCATACTTTTATTGATTACCAATCGATTATTGATCTGCTGTAATGCCTGACCGGAAAAAAAATCAGAAGGGGTTGGAGGTTGCGCATCCCCTTTACGACGGATTCGCGACGAGAGGAGTTGACGAGCTAGGGCAGCCTTCCCCCTCTTATCAGCTCGACGGCGAGCTTTGAGCGAAAAAAATTACTTGCGTGCACTTCTCACACACTTTATACATCTTCCTCCTAATGTTTCACTTGCAGATAGGTTGACCCATTAGCTCCCATCACGATTTATTCGCCGACAACTTCCTCCATTTGGGTGTAATGGCCGTCGTGGATAATTATACTTCCTCAGAGTTCATGAATCACTCCTTGCACTCGGAGGACAATAGTGTATGCTTAATGATGTCCGATATGCTACACACTCGACGGGTAATTGAGTTCAGCAGCGCGCTAATTGGCGGACTGATGTCAATCGTCGACCTGGCCGTGCTGGTGTATCTGCAGTACAAGAGGAAAGGGGCTGCCATAGACTTTCTGCTAACTATCAGTGTCGTCAGTATCCTTATACTGTTCTTCTACGACATGTTCTGTCTTCCCGATCTCTGCTGGTTCGGCATTGAATATGTGGGCGTGCTTCGTTTCTGGCACAATTATCTGTTGATGTTCACTGTGAACACGTTGTTTTGCGCCTACGGTTACCTGGTCGTCGTACTAATAATCGACAGGTACTATATCAATCCAATCGTTCTCTTCAACTTTATAGTAAAATAATGCTTTAAATGGCTGCCTAGATTAACTTCGAGGCATGTAAATTTTTATTCCACATTTGAATTGAGACATATGTACACTACGCTGAGTCATGTTTACTCTTTGTTGCAGAGTTATTAACTCATCATGTGATGGCAAATGAATATTGCATGGCAATGGCAACCATATTTTCTGCTCTTATGCCATATTTAATCTAAAAAATGTCCCATGCTTCTTTTTTTCGATCACTCTTTACCATAAGTCTAGCAAACGAATACTTAAAAAAATACAACACTGAAATCCCGCAATGTTATGAAAATATTGCAGAAATATGGTAGAATGTAATTATTATAGCATGAAAATGGCAAATTCGTAACTGTTTCTTGCAGTTACTACACCTTTCACATTTTTAATTCCCTTTTAATATGGAGTCGGTATTTACTGATCCTCAATTAAGCGGTCTTCAAGTAGAGAAGGCATTAAGACAATTCTATGAGATGAGATATTAATTTCATTTGGCACTTTGTCATATACTATGGAATGAATCAGACTCTGATTTAACTGTAGATAAAAGTTAACAAGTTTCAAGCTTTGTTGTAATCAACGGTGATAGATTTTTCTTATTGCCTTTATGTCTTGTGATTTTTTGACTCTTGCTTTAATGGCTTAGCTACGTGATGCCCACGGTAAAAGAAGTACCACACTTACGAGAATATCGAAATCTTTTGCAGGTACATCGCGATGCACTATCCGTTTTTCTACCGCAATAATGCTCATAATCGCATCAGAATGTGGTGCATTCTCGCGTGTCTACTGATCGGCGCCCTGTGCAACATGAAATGGATAATACTCGGACCGTACGATGACGAATCTGAAACGCGTTCAAAGACAGCGTGGTTCAAGGCATTGAACGGCATCTCGTGCATCATACAGTATTATGTTTGCGGTCTCCTCATGATATGGTTCAGCTACAAGAACTACCAAAAATCGCGCGAAATCAACAGAGACCAAGGATGTGGCGGAAAGCTTGGCGTCGTTCAAACTTTCACCAATCAAGGCCAGAGAGCACATGAAATTGTGGCGCGAATTTGTGTAATTTTTACTGTAACCTACATTATCTTGAACTGGCCATATGGCATGTATGATTACATCGATAATCCGAAACTAAACAATGACGATCACTTCCTCGGCGTACTTTTCATTCTCGTTAACTTCAATCAATCTTTCTACCTACAACTGAACTTGTTCATCTTTTCATACAGTAGCGGTGTGTATCGAAACACTCTGATATACATGTTGAAGCGTCCCTTCTTTATAATTGGGAAGCAATTCGATTTTAAAGATCCCATTCTACCCAAATTCCGCCCTGCGCACGAACTGCGTGAGCCTGCAATGATTGACTTGTTTGCTATGCTCTACTACAGCTCTTGAACTATAAATCTGCGAAATATAGGCTTTTGCATAAAAATGCCAGTACCGGTATTGTTCCATTTAAATTACTAGAATTTATTCATTTACTGAATGTATCATTTCATGATCTTTCGTCATTATTGTCAATTACACATCGTACATTTTATGATGCGTTAATAAACGGACTTGAGCGACGTGGATCTCGCTTTTGCATTGGCCGGTGGCCATCTGTCACCAGAAATACAACCGTTGCATCGCTGAGAGCGAAATGGAAGCATTAGCAATGACACCTTTGAGAGAAATTTTATGTTCACATTTTAATAATTGCAAGTACAACCTACTCTGTCAACTGGAGTTTTGTGGGAACAAACGCGGATCCTTTTTTTGATGTCGTTCTTCAACAATTAGATCTCTTAAAGCATTATAAATGGCAAAAAAATGTACGAAAATCGGCACTTCATTCAACTATGAGATACTGACCGCACCCAAAAGTAAAATATTGACCTAAAACGTTATGGAAGGCACTGGATCTTAATTTTTGAGGACAGCTCAGGTTTGGAACTAGTACTCAGTGGCTTGAAGTGCCTTCGCCATTCATGGGCGCAGCTTAGGATGAGTAGTGATGATGGGCCAGAAAATAAAAAATTTAAGCGCTAAATCTGATATCTGTCAAACAGAGCCGCGTCCAAGCAATTTTTGCGCGGTCCATATCCCACAATTGCATACTGTATTATGACCTTCCTGTTTCTGTAGCTATTAAAAATACTGTAAAACTGTTTATCACGTCAGCAACTTTATCTTAAAAATTGATGTGTTTATTCCTTTCCACTAACCTCCACCCGTCACACATATTTATGTCTGCTTTAAGAGGTTCTATAAATCTGCTTTTGACGCACGAAAAGCTTATTGTCGTCCGCACGCGTCATGCGACGGGGTTAAGCGAAACTGCCAAGTCTGCTCAAACTAATTTTGAATTATAGCTCACTTTTCATTCCACAAATGGGTAAACACTTCTTATCTCTATCCCTTCTCTATCAAATTCAATCGTTAAAGAAATTATTTACACTTGCGCGATTGCGTTCATAACAGATATATGCCGCCCAGAGAGTGACAGAACGAGACAAACGCGACAAAGGAAGGCGGCAAATATGGCAGTGGAGTGCGCCGAGCCTATTCTTATGGTTTACATTCGACGAGTTTGCGACTTGACTATGGCAACGGTGGGTTGCATTTTATCAGTGCTTCATTTGGTGATAGTGCTATGGATCTGTCGAAAGAGGAAGGGGAGAAAGTTCGACTACCTCCTCATAATGAGCGCGTTCAGCTTACTCACCCTGATGGTACTGGCAAGCGCCGGCCTGCTAGACTTGTGCATTATTCCTTCGACCGCCGCTCTTTCTTTCTATCGGCATCGAATATGGCTGTTCGCTCTCAATACCCTTTATTGCCTCTGCGGTTATATGGTGCTCGTCGTCTGCATCGACCGTTGCATCGCCTTGCACAGTCCGATCCACTATATCGAAACTTTCTCCCGGCTGAGAATTCGCGTTCTCTTTGTTATTGCCAGCGTGTTGATCGCCTGTCTAACGAACGCCAAGTGGTTTAACTTTAATCAGCTGGCACCGAGTGCGACAGTCAGCCCCAATGCAAGCGGCACTTCGGAACAATCGTCGTGGTATGAAGCGGTCAACGCCTTGTCATGTTTGGGTCAGTACTATATACCGGGCATCCTAATGCTCGGAATCAGTGTTAAAAATTTGCGGAAAGTGAGCGAAGTTAGAGCCATCGATATGACTATGAAGAGCAAAAACGCGATTCGACTGAACAGAACGCTGAAGGAGGAATCACAAGAGACGATTGCCAGAATCTGCGTTCTTCTCGCCTTCTGCTATTGCTTCCTCAACTGGCCGAACGGCATTTGGGATTTCATCTACACCGATGCGAGAAATCAGGATTTCTACTATGGTATCGGGCAGATCATCATGAACTTCGCGCAGGCGTTTAACTTGCTGTTGAACATGTTCATTTTCGCTTACAGTAGTCGAATATATCGTCGTAAGCTGGTGGATATCCTGAAATGGCCGTTTGTAAGGATCGGATGCAAAGGCAACAAGAATTGTAGAGCGACGGTTCCCTTGACTCGTGAGGCCACGTCGCAGTCCGAGCAGCACACTGTTGATGAACCTGTGGATGATTTGTTTTCAGCTTTGTTTCATCATTCGGCAGGAGCACAAGACTTTCAGTGACTCAGTGAAGATCGACATTCTATGATAAATGTGCTCTGAGAGTATGTATGCGTTGTGTTGCGAGAATATCAAATTACTGTCATATTAATTAATCTATGCTATCCAAAAGATACTGCGAATTCGTCGGTGAACAAAGTCATAATGGAGCTTCTTCTTTGTTAGAGGCACTTAACGAGCTCCTCTCATTAAAATTAGTGCTCATTTTTTTGCCCAGCATCAGTTTTTCTCGTATATTCGGCGAGCAGTTGGCTGTTTCAAATGGGAACCGTGAACTTTCTTTAACCTATGAGAATGGCAGAAAGTTTTATTAGTTGAAGAGCACTCTTAAAACTAGGAAAAAGGGCAAGTGGTTTGCTTTTGACAGCATAGCAATTAGACATTGACCCTACTAATCATGGAAAATTGTTTTCGATTCTTCATGTTGTGTAAGATGCGGAACGAAGCAAGTGATATGCAATTTTTTACACTAAGTATTTGATATTATAGTATAGCAATGAGATCGTACAAGTACATAGCACTTGCAATGTATAGTCAGCATAAAACCATTCACAAATGTATCACGTATGACAATGTCGTATGCAAATAAATGCATTAGGCGAATAGAGCACAGATAGGAAAAATGGCAAGATGAATGCGATTATCACTGACGATCGTTGTCGTCCGCAGAGATGCAGACTGCAATTACGATGAAGGCTTGTAGCCGATGCCGGTATTAACTGAGCCTGCCTTGCCCATGCCTAAAGACATCCACAGGTAATACATAGATTTATTGAGAACGTGTTAATCACTTAGAAACAAGGCTTACCAATTCCGCCGTTAATTCCATATTTGTTGCTCTCAGTGGTCGTCTTCGCAGAGCCTGGCTTATTGTAGCCAATTCCGCTACCAACAGAGCCAGCCTTACCCATTCCTGCAAGAAAAAGGTTCAATGAGGCAAGATAATAGTACGCATACCGGGGGATACTAGGCATAGATGTTATTAATTTCTTTTAACTAGTCTAGGTTAATATTATAAATTTAAATCCAAAAATATCTTGTTTTCAAAGTGTACTTTCACATTCAAAAGTAAATTGTGCGATAGACTTAAAGAAAACCTAACCCAAGTTTGAATTGATGCCGATGTTGTCGTCACCACGGTTCATCACAGGAGTGACTGAGGTGGATTCAACAGGGGAAGAAGACTCCATTCTCGATGAAGGCTTGTAGCCGATGCCGGTATTGATTGAGCCAGCCTTGCCCATACCTGTAAAATTCAGCAAAATGAAACGATCCTTGATGAAACAAGGTAATAGTAAGATAGTTATATCCTCTTAACGGGTATAAGCCCCTACCTATGCCACCGTTGACGCCCATGTTATTGCTTTCAGTGGTCGTCTTCGTCGACCCAGGCTTGTTGTAGCCGATACCGCTACCGACGGAGCCTGCCTTGCCCATGCCTGAAAATAAAAGAGGCTCGAGCCAACTGCTTTCTCCACTTGAAAAAAAGGTATCACATTGAAGGGAAAGCTAATTCAATTGAACAGTATCATTCGTTACAGACCTTGGTTCCTTTTAACATACTGATTAGACCACAGGGTTTACAGAACACTTAATACATCTGTATTAGATACTTTTCAAGACACAAGACTCACCCAAATTCGAATTGATGCCGATGTTGTCGTCGCCGCGGTTCATCGCGGGAGTGACCGAGGTAGATTCCGCAACAGTAGTCGACTGCTGCTCAGATGAAGGCTTGTAACCGATTCCACTGCCAATCGAGCCAGCCTTGCCCATGCCTGCAAATATTGAGCATAACGGGTCGAAAGAAAAATTAACTGGATCAAGGGACTAACTTCAGCTTGGCTAACGGCCTACTTTAAGATATCCACTAAACTGGTAACATGCTCCTACCAATGCCACTGTTGATACCAATGTTGTTGCTCTCAGTGGTCGCTTCCGTCGATGGGCTAGTGGTTGTACTCTCACTGCTGCTCATCGCAGGGGTGACCGAAGTGGGTTCCGCAGGGGAAGACGACTGCTCAGATGAAGGCTTGTAACCAATGCCACTGCCAATCGAGCCAGCCTTGCCCATACCTGCAAAAAATATAACAGTCGAAATCAGTGGATGGATTAATGGAGTACCGTAAACTAAAATAAA
Organism: Plectus sambesii; assembly: GCA_002796945.1. Taxonomy (NCBI): domain Eukaryota; kingdom Metazoa; phylum Nematoda; class Chromadorea; order Plectida; family Plectidae; genus Plectus; species Plectus sambesii. The sequence continues at coordinate 5,079 of NIUQ01001044.1, read as the reverse complement.
AACAAGCCCCTACCAATGCCACTGTTTATACCGATGTTGTTGCTCTCAGTGGTCGCTTCCGTCGACGGAGTGATAGTGGTACTCTCGCTGCTGCTCATCGCAGGGGTGACCGAAGTGGACTCTGCAGTGGTAGTAGACTGCTCCGATGAAGGCTTGTAGCCGATACCACTACCAATAGAGCCAGCCTTGCCCATACCTGCAAAGAGGAGCACAATGTAGACAAATGCAGACGCCACATGAAGGAAGATCGCATCGTTAGACAAAATTGTAAAATTTTCCGGCCGGTACAGAAACACTCTTATTTGATTGCTTTGAAGATACTAAATAGTTAAATCATAGGGTTAACTTTAGCAAATTAAAAAATGGGACACTCTTTATATCTAACTCCATTCAAGATGTCTGACCCAGGTTCGAATTAATGCCGATGTTGTCGTCACCACGGTTCGTCTCAGGGGTAGTCGACTGCTGTTCAGATGAAGGCTTGTAGCCGATTCCACTACCAATAGAGCCAGCCTTGCCCATACCTGCAAGAGAACAGTTCAATGAAGAATGCTATCGCCACTTAATAAAGGGAATCGCAATGTTTACGGTCCGCAACATAAAATGAATTTAAACGCTTACCCAAATTGGAATTCAGGCCGATGTTGTTGTCTTCACTACGGGCCATTGGTTTGCAGGCGGCCATCGACCATAAGCAATTCATAGTCAGAAGAGAGATGCCAATCACCGTTAACAACGCCATCTTCAAGTCTTGCTCTTTTTTAATTAAAACTGTCCGCTGATAAATCTGAAATGAGGGATGTAGCATAAATGGCACGAGCGGGGGCCGTGAAACCTTTAACTGCTAAGCTAATCGCGGTATGGGAACTAGTGAATAATCGGAAATCTATTCGGATTAAGGGAGCGCACTATAATTAATTAATCATTCACCTATAAGTAGAGAAAACCGGTCGTAACGAAAGGCCATTTGAAACGGATAAAATTTGGGCCTAACGACGCGTTGGCTAACCATGCTAAGTTTAGTCAGGAACAAGTTTACATATAATGAACAGAATTTCGAAGAGCGAGAGCGTATTAAGGAAGGAAGAGGGTGACCAAACACGAGCCGCCGGATGCCAGAAAGAAAGACTGAAAATGATTAACTGATCGCCAGCCGATCGCATTTATTAGTTTATTTCGCGCCAATATTGCCTGAAATTCATCCAATTTATTCAAATCTTAGCGATCTTTCTGAGACGCCCCAGTAACGAACAACGGCAAATAATGCTATACCAAGTTCCAAAAAATGGCGCAAGTTCAAAATGAACTGTTGCCTGTCAATACATTTTGAACGCATCCAGACGTCTTATTTGTGAACACCTGGCTGCATAGCAAAACAACCGCTCAGACGATCATTAAGCTGCTAATAACTTTCAACTCTGCGTTGACCAGATGTGCGCCTATGCTTGCTGTGAGAAATTATAAACTAATTTATTTAATCAACGGCCGTATGTAACAAGACATTTGCTTTGTCAATTGCTTCAATGAACTATCATTGCAAGCTATTACGTACAAGCATACTGGAATAAATGAGTCGTATTGGTTTTGCCGAGTCAAATGCTTTAGCTTCTTCAACCGTGCCCTTAACCATGGCTAATACAGTCGGTGAGTACCGTGAGCGAGCGCTGCTTCAGTTGATTTACGGCAACCTGCTTCGCCAGCTATTCCTTCACAGAGATATGCGTAGAAACTTTAATTAACATAAAAACGATCCAGCGTACATTGATGTCGATGATAGATTCGGTGCCAACGTACAGCGGATTTTGTTATCCATTTCCGCTAAGTGTTATAAGCAGTGCTTCAAGCTGTCTCTAATATGTCGAACGTGAAGTGTAAATCGCTGTTTTTTTATACCAAGTTGAGGCAATTGATTTTCGTACAAAACAACTGCATGGAAGAGTCCGCAAAGAGCACGGGTATAAAACCACTCGCAGATGTAGCGCGAGTATAAAAGCATCAAGTATAAAAGTAACGAATGAAGTCAAATTAAACGAAAACTAATGCAAAGTTCGGAAAATAGCACAAACTAAAAGCGAATATCAAACTGCCATAAGGGTGAGAGTATAAAAGAACAATCAGCAGGCTTTGAAGGGGCAAGCACGCTGCATGTCGGTGAGGCCGGGGCAGACGCCACCTTCGCAGGCGCGTGTGCGCTTTTGCAAACCGAAGCCACACGTCGTCGAGCACTGGTCCCACTCTGACCATTCTCCCCATTCTCCCTGGGGACATGGCGACTGCACGCACGCCTGAAATGCAAATTTTGAATGAACCATTTATCATTGTCAAATCGCAAAATTGTTTAGCTTTATTTTTTCAATTTGCCGAACTGTAGCATACACAGCCACGAAAACTGTCATGTTCCAAGGGAAAATTTTAAAAAATAACAGAGTCGCAGAGGACACCGTAGCATGCTTACTATGGAAAATAAATGTCAGCTTCGCTGCGGCATACGCACTATTATCTTCTTGCTAATGACTAAGAAATTACAACTAAAAGTGCGATAAAAATTAGAGATAGTCGCGAACCTGGCGCATTTCGGCGGGACCGAAGCACGATTCACCGTTACAAGTGCGAGAGCGCGTCTGAGAGCCCACGCCGCAGTTGGCCGAACAGTCGGTCCAGTTCGACCACTCCGACCACTCGCCGCTGCCACCAAGCCCGAGCCCCAGTGCGAGCGTGCACGGCTTGTTCGAGCATCCCTGCAATCGAATGAAAAGGATTCACAACTGCTTACTGACTCATCTATAGGAGGAAATTTTCAATGCATAACGGCATAACAGTCTTTCCTGAGACTTTCCTTGACGTGCTGCGTGCTAAAGACAGGCTAAAATTGACGTTCTACGGTATTCGGTCTCGACGCTCGTTACTGATCGAAAATTTTTCCCTATAGCTCTCGCGCTATTAATCACATTGAGGCATTTTTACATACATACATATTCATCTGTCTTATAGGCGCCGATACAGAAACTTTATTATGAACGCGTATCAGCGAGAAAGGTTAAAATTTGGAACAGCAAGAAGAAAACGCAGACCTTAAGCTCCTCAGGAAGGCCGAAGCAGGGCGATCCACCTTCGCAGGTCCGATTGCGCTTGTGCAGACCAAAGCCACAAGTCGTTGAGCATTCGGTCCATTCTCCCCAGTTCGACCAGCCTGGCCGGGAAGTAGTCGCCGTCGACGTCACTTCCGCGACCACAGTTGTCGAGGAGTCGTCCTGGCCTTCAATGGATCATTATGACTATCAGTCAATTATGCTAATCTTTAAAATCAGATTGAACACTGCATTGCTAANATCGAAGTGGTCGAAGTTGACGTGGCGCTGGTAGTTTTGACCTCCTCGCGGTTCTTTGAGGGGGTGACCGCTTTACCACGCGCAGGAGTAACCTTCTGCTGTCTCGTGCCAGGCTTGAAGCTGACGCCGCTACCAACAGAGCCAGCCTTGCCCAGGCCTGCAAAAGATGAGCATTATGAAGCGAAATTCGATCACCATGTGAGGATAATTGCAATAGCATTAAGACTACACTATAGATAATCGAACACGAAAAAATATTCAATAATACAGTAACAAGCTCCTACCAAGGTTGCTACCGAAACCAATGCTGTTGCTTTGAGTGGTGGTAGTCTCAGAACGTTCAGAGCCAGGCTTCTTGAAGTTGAGGCCACTGTTAATAGAGCCCGCTTTGCCCAGACCTGCAAAGATAAGCACAATGCGATAATTCAGTCATTTCCTGTGGGCGTGAGGAATCGATCTCAAAGGACACCTAGACCAGATGAACACATTTTAGGATAATCATCGCACAATAACGGTATATTTTATAGCATGTTATTGTGCCTTAGCTATTTTTATTTCAAATTTCTGATAGGTTAACTGCGACCAATAAATGGAAACATTAATTATATGATCCATATTCAGCATTACCGCGCAGCTTAATGAAATTTTGAACACTCCTGTCCGGCTCAAAGTCAGTTCTATGCCCAAGTCACTTTGCCCTTCCTTACCCATTATAGGATAATAGTACGTACAACGCAAGTAATGTAGTCAAACACTCACCAAGATTCGTATTTAGGCCAATGTCATCACTACGTTCCGCCGCAGGGCTGACCGCTGTGGTGCTCAAAGTGGTGGCTGCTCTGGTGACCGCTGTGGTGTTGTTCCCAGGGGAGGTCTTCTTCAGAGCCGGCCCAGGCTGGAAATTGAAGCCGCTACCGATAGAACCCGCCTTGCCAATACCTTTAAAGAGGAGCATTATGAAGGGAAATTTAAGGATAAATGCAGTCGCCAGATAAAAAGGAACAAAAATAAACAAGATCCGCCTTCAGCATGATCAATTGTGACATATTCCTCACACCAATATCCACTTTGGAGTACTCAAAAATCATAGAACCGTACTGTACTGACCTATTCAAATATGGATATATGGTAAGCCTTTTCAGATAACTTCTGGAAAGAGGATATTTAATCAGGCACTCACCAAGATTCGAATTCACGCCATAGCTCTCCTCATTACTGGTTGTCTCAGGAGTAGTCGATCCCTCAGTTCTCGTTCCATCCCCACCTCCAGGCTGGAAGTTGAAGCCGCTGCCGATGCTACCGAGAGGACCGAGAGCTGGAAAAAATTCAGCAATGCCATTACGGTAATACCAAATTGTGATCAAATTGTGTCGCTCATTAACAAAAAATCGTAGACTGGATAATGCGAAACTGATTTCAAAGTCGATAGCGCTTCTTTTTATCAATTAACGCGCGCAAGACCACTATGGTGCGTGACGAGTTTTTCTCTTCGCAAATTTTGACTATAGTTAACACCTAATCAGAAGGAATTTAAGCATGAAAATTTATGAGGGGATTCTGTTTCCTATTAATAATAAACGACTCAAACTCACAAAGCTTAGATCCAATGCCGAATCCCTGCGGTTTAGCCGTGGCCATCGACGACAGACAATTGATCGCCAAAAGAGCGACACCGAGAAGCGCCAAAACCCCCATGTTCAAACCTTGCTCGTTCCTGATTGGAACTGGCAACTGATAACGCTGAAACGAA
>NIUQ01001043.1:0-36246 GCA_002796945.1 Plectus sambesii | reverse complement strand
TTTTTGCTTATACCGGTCAAGTTTAGCCGGTCCCAAAGCGTGTCTTCCGATACAAACAAGTTCGTTTATACCGGTCAAAAAATGCCGGTCCTGCAAAAATCGCCATAAACGAATTTCACTGTATACACCAATAAATTACGGAGCTGCAGGAAAGAGAGAGGGCGCAAAAACGCTTCATTTAAAATGGTTTGATTTGTTTAGTTGTTCTGAAATAGCACCAATATTATTGTATCTGCGGAAACAGTAATATATGCTATAATAGTGCTAAACTGGGGGAAAGTTGTATATCGTTGGGGGTTCAAACAGTTGTGGGATTGTACTATTATTCTCGAAAATACGGTGTTTTAGCATTCCAAGAAATGCAACAAGTTGATTTTGATTGAAGGACCGATATGCGCGCCTCTCATTTTGGTGTATCGGAGCATGTGGCTAGTCTTATTAGAATATTAGATATTACATTTGCACGCATCTGATCACTTGCTTCATTCTATTTTTACTCACAATGACTGTTCCTTTTTTATTACTACTTTATTACAATATCTTTAAAGGGAAAAGTTCAGTGGGAAATTACCGTATTTTGTTTTTAGCTGCACATTAAAAATTCGCTAAAAATGCAGTTTTGCTTGAGCTTATAATTTGCTTACTGCTGCGCGGCTAATAGCGAAATACGGCATATTCGTAACAGCTAACAATGGCTATAGCATCCCTTTGCTACTTCTATTTCTTGCCAAAAGAATGCAGTGCGCTCTAAAAATGTCATAGTGACAATGCAATGAAAGTGCACACTTTGAGCTTTCGCTTTTGCGAAAATGTACTACACAAATTTGGTGATGGTGAAAGAGAGTGATGACAATAATTTTTGTCAGTTATGATGAGAGATAGTAGCAGTTTGCTCTTTAGCAGAATACTTTAGCGCCCTTTTTCTCAGTCATGCTTGACCTGCACTGATCAGCCACACATTTCCCTTCCCAGAATTACTTCGCTTCAGTCGGTACTCTGAACTATCCTTTCTTTTCATCACACGCTCTTGATATCTAAAGTTAACTTGCCACTATATTAGATGAAGAAAATAACAAGTCAAACTGGCGCCCAATCGTTATTCGCTACGGGACCAGCGGGCAGTGTCGCCTCATCGCCTCGTCCAGTGATGAAGTCGACTGTCTCTCGGAACTTACTCTCTCATCCATTTCTGCTTCAGTCAGGTACTTTTTTCCTGCTGCTCATTGCACTATACAGTGTCAATATTTTATAGCGGTTTTGCTTATAAGGGACATTCACTTATAGCAATCAGGTTAGATCGGGCCCGAAATTTTGGCCTTCTATGTTTTGTATAGGCAAAACTCGTTAAAAACGGTCAAAATCCTCCCATCCGCCATTTATCGGTAAAACGATTTCCCTGTATTCTTTTTTGGAAAATCGCGACGGTCGTCCATTTTCAATCTCTTATCTTTCTGGTTGATAAGTGACTGTTAGGTGATTCGGGTTTACTGTGTGATTTGTTGATTGATTCTATTTTACGGCGTGAAATAGAGAGCAGTTCTTTATAACCTCACTGACTGTAAATTGTTGCTTTCTTAACGTGTGTCTATCCTTCTCAACAGCATTTGCGCATTGAACAATTATAATTTCAGCGCGGTACCGATATCGGCGCTCGCGATGGACTCTTGGAACACAAATGAATACCTTGAGGTGTCCCTGATGCACGCTTTGCTGAAGGACGGCGCGGATTTGATCGTACCTAGTTTTGGCAAGTCGCCAACCGGTGAAAAAGGCTTTCTCCTCGACCGCTGGATGCAAAAGTGTCTCCCTCTATTAATTTACGTCATTTCAACGCCGACACTGGGTGATGAGGTAATCGATGGCTTGAGCGGTTGGTTTGGGACGGTTGCCTGATTAAAGTGAAAATAGAATAAACTCATTCTTAACAGCGCTCAATTATCCCCTCATATCCACCGTCCCCTCAATCGCCGCCGAATAGAATCGCTCTTCAGATCTCTACCGCCGTTCCTCTTTCAGGATTACCGCTGTTCCACTTTCAGGATTATCGTCACATTTCGCGTGTCCGGCAGCGATATCCAGAAAGTCCAATCTTCTTTATTCACTCGCAGCTGGACTTGCCGGAAGCGGAGAGGCATCTATCCTCCTCGCCGCAGTGGTCGGACCGCGACCTGCCACCCCTGATGACGCAGCACAGTTTAGATGACAGTGCGAGCGATTTGACCGCTATTGCTGACAGGTATCGCTGTCATTTTTGTCATATTTTGGCGCTTCTCCATTACGCACCTTTTTTGAGTAGGGTTTGCGGGAGGGGAAGAAATACTACGGGGACGGGAAACGATTTGCACGGGATTTCCAATCACGGGGACGGGGAGGGATGTGCCACGGGGGATAATCCACGGGATGGAAAACGGGGAAATTACGGGGGGAAAACTCACGGGATATCCCCGTTTTCGGGACGGGGGGATTTCCCATGCAAACCCTATTTTTGAGTAAGACGGAATATGATTTTGTTGAACCTATTGAATAGGAAGGGAGTTTGTACCCTGATTATCAGGTTTCTTTCTTTTTCTCAGAGCTCACCCAGGGATTATATCGGAAATTTTCGTGTGCTGGAGTGTGATTTACACTGTAGGCTTTATCATCTCGAATTAAATCGGCGAGAAAAACAATCGCTAATTTTAATGAACCATGCGCGCATTAAATTAATGGACGATTTCATGAATGTTTACTTACATTCAAGCATTATAGTAGATGGAAGAAAGTAATTACAGCTGGTGTGATGATAAACAATCGGCGCTGCGTCAACGAATGATCGAGTGCGGTATTCTGTCTATGACCGGCCTTCGACGCTGCAGTTCCATGCGCAAGGATCGAAGCTCGACAGCAACGCTTTCCCCCACCCAAATGGAGGCGCCAGCAATGGTTCCTGGTTGTGATCTCATCGATTCACTCGCCGAATTGCCGCGATTAGTGGCTTTTGTGAAAGCAGTACGTATTTTACGCTTTTATGCAGGGATAGCGGTTCTTGATTAGAGGCACGGTGAAAATGTGAAGAAATGATGCTATACACAAGGGTAAATTAGATTGTAGTATGAGTAGTTTCGTAGTTCTTTCATCGCGGTCATGTTGAGGACAGTTTTATGACCAGGTCATGATTTGTTGGTCGATTTATTTCCACTGTTATAACGACATTTTCCAATTCAAATCAGTACGCAATATGTTCTTTTTTATTCAGGAAACGTCCTTGTCATAGATAATATGATATTTTTGGGGTTTTAATGAGCGGGCGTTGACCTCTACTCTTTTCTTATGATATGCCAAGCGTGATAAAGTCGCTTTATGCTCTTCCAGTTATCAGGAATAAATTAGCATCATTTTATGAAATCGTGATAAAATTAGTCGGACATAGATCGGCTTTATCGAGTTTCACGTTAACCCTGGTCATCGTAAGAATTCGCCTTCATTTCTGCATAAATGACAGCATATTAGAGCGCTCAACTAAGCTACAATTGCAGGTGAGCCATGCGCGCCTAGTGGAGTTGGCGACGCAGTGCAACATATGGCACAACGGTCTGTTGAATTTGTTCATTCTGACGGCGTTCGACATGGCGCGGGACCAGTTGATTACGCCGCGACGGATGGAGTACTCGAAGGAGCAGGAGATGCGGCTGTTCAACGAGCTACTCGCCGTCACTCAGCACAAACAGGACGAACTTCAAACCCTCTTCAGCACCACTCTCGACGCCCTCCGCGCCGACATTGAAAATGCCGCTGCAGAACTCAGCTATCGAGGTAGCGCACGCTTTGTTTTATTTTCTGCGAGCTGTTCTGCGATATTTTTTATTCTACGAGATATCAGTCGATGCGTTTTTTGTGCGTGATAGTGCGCGATCTGTTTTCTTCTGTTACGAACACTTCATGAGCCAAGCCTGAGGGATGCCATGCAGGTACGGGGACGGTACGCCTCACATTCCGGAATTGCGTTATTACACGCCATACGCGCATGCACATGATATTGTAGGTAACCAAGGCATGCGCGTGTGGCGTCTTATAACGCAATCCGGAATGTGAGGCGTACCGTCCTCGTACGGCCATGCAAAGTTCCACCCTGATTCATGATCATTTTCATAGTGCGACCGAAAGTTGCCTTCTCCGATGAGTGATCGCATATATTCGGCTCTAGACTAGTTGTTTGACGGTGTGCAGATTGAAAGGTTGCAATATATTTGCTTGCACGTCGTTTCCTTTCACGCGATTTTGATCGATAACTAATGGCTGATTAGTGCAACTTTCTTTGCTTCCATCTTATATATTCTGCATGTTTAAGCGAACTCCTACAGCGCAGATTAGAACAATGCAAATTTTGACTGAATCCAGAAAATTATTTTGATAAATATAAGCATATCCGGGTAAATATAAATATAAATTTTTTGTCCCCATCTTACGCTCTTTGCATGTCAAACAAATTTGGATGAATGAGACTTTTCACTGGAGTTGGAGGTGTTGCTTTTACTCAAACTTCTATGTCCTCGGAAAAGGTTACTTTGCGCTATTTTCAGTTTTTGCAACTCAAATACGTAAGGGGGAAGTTTTTTCGTAGTTGTTTGCAATTTTTTCGGCATTTCTGGTCTACACTATGAGACGTATTGATTAACTGTTTGCTAGACGTACGCTAGTCAAATTTTTTCTAATTCATCATCGTCAAATATTCGCCAGTTGCACTCGACAGAAGGGCTTAAGGCTTTTGTGGCCGTACCTGTCGGAGGAAAGTTGATGATGTTTGGTGCGTGACAACATCAACGAGGCGGTCCCAGCTGTCATTTACGTTTTATTGACGAATCGAGTCCGGTTGCGCGCTCTGTTATTATGTACGTTACGCTATTGTCACGTCATCCGTGTGTCAAACCTCTGAATCAGCGCCAACATTTGTGGTCGTTTGGACCCCGCGGAAGGGGGCGTCACCGAAGTATTCACGGAGAGTAAAAAAGAGAGAAAGAGAGAAAATCTTGTTATTCGATTTAGACGGGGGTAGGGAATGCTGCTAATTGCAGAGTAATTGCTGTATACAGATTTTGCAGCGCGTGCTTCACGTTGCACAAGAGATATCTGTTCGAGAATGTTGCAGTATTGTTTGAAATTTGCACACCGCGATATGATACCTTAGAATGGCTCATACTGGTCTCTATAGTGCATTCTGCAATACTCAAGAGCGCACTTGCATTATAATACGGAGGCTAATCTTCCTTTGCTAATTGCCAGTTTTCACTCACGCAAAAGACAAGATTTTTTAGCAGAAGTCATTTACAAAGTATAGTGGGATGATCTTTAGACAGTTTGTCAAACGCGGTTATACTTCACGCAATAGCACACTACCTTAATTACGTAAAGTTAGGGTTGGTTGGAGCTGCGCTTTGATTAGTCTTTTTGCTGTTATCGATCATGTTCTTCAGCAGTTTCACATGCGATCTTTGCAAATGGTCACTTTCAGAAGTGAACGGCAAGACGCCGTCAGTGACCGAGGCGACTGACCAGTTGGAACAATTGGTATTATTCAAGGTGAACTCCGCCGTCGCCGACCGTCTCACCGCTTCTCTTCAATGCCTTAGGCAGACTTGTGTCGGTACGTCCTTCTATCACCGCCTATCTCCCATATTAATCGCCCATCGATCATGTTCTCGTTCTTTATCGTGACACATTACTATTTTCGCGCTCAAAATGAAGGTGTTCATAACCGGTTTTGGCTTTTTTTGTTGAGAATGTGAAGCATGACCATTTTTTGATATGAAGACTTGTCACGTGAAAAAAAGGGTTTCAGCATGAGATCGTTCTATTTTGTGAAATGATGCAAGCAAATGAACATCTCAAAGTACTGTTAAATCCAAAATACCGTTTGATGATTTAATTGATTTAGTTAGGTCGGCCAGAGTGGTTTGCGACTGAACTTTTTCGCGGCGAGATTAAAACGTAGTAAAATGTAAATTCAGCTATATCACGAGTATAATCGCCATTTGTATCGCACCTGGTCGGCATAATAGGCGATAAATTACAATACGGCGGCATGACGTTTATATTCTAATAAGCATTGGTTAGGAAAAGTCGATATGAAAGTGTCGTCTTTTTTCAGGGACGCTGTCTCGATGTCTGCAGAGTTTGGAAGAGTACACGGGATCGGTGGACTCGCCGACGGCGCGCGACAGCAACTCAGAGGAATGCGCCAAACAGCAGCTAGTCGCAAGCAAAGCTCTCAAAGATGTCGGCGTTTCTTTTCTTTTTACGCGCTTTTATCTTCTTTAGTGCATTTTCTCTTAGCGGTCAGAATCGATTGCGGATTTAAATTTAATATCGTTCGCACAGCAATTGCGTATTTGATGGTTTTTTAAGCGTGGAGAAATATAGCAGTTTCACCTTGGTAAAAGAATACTTTCCTAATCAAAAACGACCTTTTCCATTTCGATTTTACTTCGAAAACGCCCTCTTTACATTTCTAAATGTCCTGGATAATTTGGAAATGGCCTTTTAAGTAAAAATGGTATAAATGAATGATTTTCAAGCCCATATGAAACGAAATTTGCGATGTTTTCATGCGGGCCGAGTAGAACTGATTCTTGGCTTCGATAATCGAATTTCACAGTAAGCAGAAGCAATAAATGTTGATTTCTTTTCATCTCTTTTCAGATGCTGAACGCGGCGTACAGCGTGGAGTTGGGGATCCCGAGCGGGGACGGACTGTTCAAGCTGTTGCTGCGCAAACTAAGCCAAGTGAGCGCTCGCGTTGCTAGTTCTTGCTTCCACTCGCTTCTTCCTTGTCTGCCGCCGCCGTCCGCCGCCTTCAGCGACGACGAGAGCGACATGGAGGAGATGAAAGACATTGACAGCTGCGTAGCCCTCACCTGTGCTCATAACAAGGAGAATTCCCGGTCTTGGCACGACGCGGCGGTCGACGGCGCACTACTGTCTACCGTACTGTCCTCTATCTCTCTCACTATGTCTCTCTGTTTTTCCGTTTTTTCCTGTTTAGAATTATGGGCTACTTGTTTAGGTGGTGGTTCTTGGTTTTAGATTATTAGGTTGTCCGAAAAGTCTTTTCAAGAACTTTCTCTCATTTTTAACCCCCTTTAGAACACTGTTACTGACAAAGAAATCTCGAGTATAACTGCTTCCCTACCTCCGGCTTGAATGGTTACGTGGAAGTGCATTTCAGCCGCTTGTTAAAATAACTTCCGCTTTTTTTATTAGTGGGTTCATCACCCGATTGAGCGAGTGCATTACTGCGTTAGTTACGGTTGTTTGCGTAAGAGCTCAAGGCGGGCAAACCAACGGCAGCTTCGTAATGTCCACTTTATTTGTGACTCTAATCGATAGCTCTATTTACTGCTTACCTTCCTTATCTGTTGCACGTGCATACTCGCACAATGGGAGTGATAGTCGACTGAACGTGTGAACAATTTTAAGCGCGCAAAAAGGGACGATCACTGCTTGTAACGCACGTATACTGCTACGTTCCAATAGCATGGGGGCGGGCGCTTTTTGAGCGATAAATGCCATATATATTTTTATGTCATTCTGCGCACCTCCATTGTACACAGTCGTTCGCACCTGACCAAGACCTACGCGCATATTCTTAAGAGATTGACAATAAGTTGAACAAAATATTGCAGGGTCCGTACAAATATACCACATATATTGGCTCGTACGAGCCGTGAAAGTTATCGGCTTTTTCTCTATACGCTTGAGAATATGCGCTGGGGCCTTGTCTCGGTGTGGACGAGCGAATGACAGGCTGTAGAGTTGGTGTCTCCTCTATCTATTGAGTTGTGCCATAAAATATGCTTATATCGTGTTGCTTTTGCTAAGCAATAATATATCAAATGTATCGCTACTTCTATAATCAGCGTGAAATTTTAGGTAATAGCTGGAGCGAATGGATCGAAGAGTGACGCCCCAAACGACGCCGCTTGGAGACGAAACATCGCGTCAGGCACTTTGGAGCGATTGGCCAGGGTGAGTCAAAGGATTTTTTGAAACAACCCATAGGATGATGGCTTGTTATAATTTTACCGGACTTTACAGTTCAGTAGAACCTCGATAAACCAGGCACTTCGGAACCCAATAAAGCTGCATTAATCCATTCTATTTTGGTTATGCGGTTGTTTGGGCCTGCAATGTGTTGAAGATGATAGGAAAGAAATAGTTGCACTCGGCTGGGTCCTATATTTATCCGAGATTGAAAAGAAAATAGATGGAATATATACCATTTTCACTTTTATGACGCGTTCTAATTCAAAGAGGAGATTTTCCATATTGATATGTCTTAGAAATTGGCCCTTTTGATTTGGAAACTGTCATATTCGAACAAGAAGAATCCTTAGAGATGTAAAGATATTGCAATGTGTAAAAAATACAGGATGAATAAATCGAAAGCGCGGCTTAAGATATGACATTTTGAGAAAGACGCGCGCATTTCGCTCGTTCTTTTGGGATGAACTGTGGATTTACAGGTGAAATTGGCAAAGGTGTTGTGCACTCAGTTCCGAACCCGCATAAAAACGTCTCACGATGTTTTCCTGTCTGCGCTTGACAAGCTCGACAATTATCACAATACTCGGTTGGTAATTGTTTAATTTCGAAGTATAGTCAATTTTTTTCGATCAATAACAAGAAACAGAGCATATATCGTAGTTGACCAAGATGACCTCATATTTTGATGCGTGAACACCCTTTTTCACCAAGAATGTTAATCGTTTCTTGGTTTTCACGTGCTTAAATTAATAGAGAGAAACGCTATTGACTTACGAAGCAATTTATCTTATTCAAACTGAGATATCTTGTTGCTGAACGGCGAATTTTGACTTTATACTGATATGCGATCGCGACCGTGAGGATGTTATAACTGAAGTGTGAAATGTATAGTGCGAGCTGACTTTGTAACATTTCAGACTGATGAAGGCAGAGAACCAGCGGTTGAAGCTACGAAAGCAACACGCTCCGAAACTGGCTCGATTGACGATGGAGAGTTTGGCTCATCGGGACAGCCTGGCATACGGTAGGGTTTGTCGACGTTCACTTTGCTTGCTGCATCGGATTTCAAGGACCTTATTTGTGTCTGCAGTCTTAATCAGGCTGCCTGTCACTTACACCTTACCCCACCTATCGTAAACTTTCCTTGACAAGCGCTATTGCAGTGAGTCATTTTAACAAACTTCTCCTTGCAACTTAATGTGATCCCTCAATTAAGCAAAGGACACACAATACATTAATTGTAAATTAAACGGTCAATAGCCGAGCATATTAGATATATGATCAAATAGAACAAAAAGATAAACGACAAAGTTAAGAACAATCGGTGCGTTGTAATAGTCATATTCTTCAATAATCACTAATCAGGAAAGATTTTTTGTTGGTGTGGTGTAGGTTGTGACCACAACTAATGAGAGCTTGATTCAGGGATGCCAAAGCTAGGAGCCGAAGTCGGTCGAGGCCAGTACGGAGTTGTTTACTCCTGCGAAAAGTGGGGCGTTTTCGGCCAGTGCGCTGTCAAGTCTGTTATTCCTCCTGATGATAAGCACTGGAACGACTTGGCTCTCGAGTTCTACTACACCAAGTATGTCCGTCTTTTCTGTCTCGCTACTATTTTATTAGCGATTCTCTATTTAATAAGCGATGTTTATTACATCAGTGGGGTGTTTTATAAAATACTTCGTAAGTACATTTGATGTGCTGATGATTGTGATGGTCAGCAATATTAACAAAGTCGTACGGTGAGAATCGTTTATACTGATGAATGGGGAACTAGCAGATTTCGACCGCTATAAGTGATTTACCGTTCTAAACTATTGTTGCCCTGCACTAATCAAAGAAAGCCGAAAATTCGAGATGGGTCGAACATAACTACTGAAAGCAAATTACTGGTATAAAAGTAACCATTATCAACGATTACTACTATAATAACATTTTTTGTAACATCCCTACTACCCTACCCTACCATAACTTACCTTGAAACTTCAGGAGTCTCCCTGAACATCGTCATATAGTAAAACTGCACGGTGCAGTAATTGATCACGGGTACGGCGGCGGTGGCGGGCCGCCAGCGGTGCTCCTCATCATGGAGCGAATGAAAAGAGATCTCTACGCCGCCATCCGCGCCGGTCTCGACTGGCCTCAGCGTCTCCAAGTGACGCTCGACGTTGTCGACGGCATTCGCTTCCTTCATTCTCAGGGACTCGTTCATCGAGATATCAAGCTCAAGAACGTTCTGGTCAGTTTGGCTTAGGCTTAGGGTTATATTGTAGTGTGGATGGGGGACGGCGGTTGTTTCTGAAAACTTTGAAGCAAAGATTTCTTAATTAAAATGGAAATGATATAAATGCTAACAACACAAGAGAAACATTAAAATAGTAAAGTGCGCGTATGAAGTAGAGCAATGTGGTAAATTTCAGTTGGACGATGATAACCGTGGAAAGATTACGGATCTGGGCTTCTGCAAGCCGGAGGCAATGATGTCGGGATCGGTGGTGGGTACGCCGATTCACATGGCACCCGAGCTCTTCAGCGGCAGTTACGACGCTTCCGTCGATGTATACGCCTTTGGTGTACTCTTTTGGTACATTTGCGCCGGTCACGTGCGCCTTCCCCAAGCATTCGAGCAGTGCATGAATAAGGACCAACTTTGGCACTCCGTGCGCAAAGGTTCGTTTGTTTGATTTTAATGATTATTGATTGATTGATTGATTTTATTGATTTTGTTTGTCCTGTTTTATTGATTAGTTTTATTCATTCGTAAATATTTTTCGTTCCTATCACAGCCGTCTATCGATTTTTCAATGCGTAATGCAATAGAATAGAAACTGTTTATAGGGGTTTCATTTATAACGGCCATTCGCTAATAGCGGTCTGGTTTGGAGGTTCCGAATTTCCGATCTTACATGTTTTATAAATTTGGCAAATGTCCAATTTCAAGTGAAAATGGTGGAAGTCGTCACGCCAAATATTATGTATATTAATTTTTGACTTTTCAGGACTTCGTCCAGAGCAGTTGTCGACGTTCGACAGTGAGTGCTGGTCGATAATGCGAGACTGCTGGTCGGGCGACGCGATGTCGCGACCTCATCTGGGTGATATTCAACCTCGCATTCAGGCAAGTCAATCGCTTTTTTGCTGCTCTGCTCACTGTTTTAATTGTATAATTTTCGGATTATTCAGTCGCTTTTGAGGCATTTGTGAGCTTTTCCAATCTACAACTTCTGTAGACAAAATTAAACATCTTATTCTTTTTAAGTTTATGATTGGACACTTTCACATTATATTCGACGCAAAGCTTACATATTTAATTTAAAAATAATGCTATACACTCTTAATCGTGGAATGTGGGGGGTTCTAATTCAATAGTCTGACTTATATTCTCCAATACGGTATTGAGTTTGATAAGGAAAGTGCTACATTAAAATTGAAAATGACATAAAGCAGTGAGATTCGCATTAAAATGACAGTGAGTTATTTAGATGTTGTTGGATCAGTACAACGCGCATAACAAAGATATGATGCCGAACGTCAACTCGGCGGAGGCAAAAGCGAGAAGCGATCAGGTGCTGCTCAACAGTCGACTCCCGGTCAGAAGTCGGCCACGACCGTCCTTCTTCAATTGATTTCATCATCTCCTCATCGTCAGCCGTTAAATTCATATCACTGTTGAATGCCTAATGTGTTCGCTTAGTCAAATGAGAGCTATAAGTATCATATGCCATTGAGAAATGTACGCGGAATTGACTAGGGTTGGATTTGGGGAATATTTGGGGATTCCGAGGGGATTGGAACTCCCCGATTTACAGCGTTTTTGGTCTTACTTTAACGATAGATTCGAGTTAAAATATTGAGAATTCTAGAATCAAAATTGGTAACTCGGGGTTTGGGGATGGGAATAGAAAATTCGGTACTTCCCCTATTTTCATGACTTCAACATTCCCCGAATTCAACCCTAAAACTGATTATCAGTCAGCATGCAAATACTGTGAGCAATCATTCTCAGTCTGTTAGAAAATTTCCATTCCGCCTGAGATCCGTCGTCATAGTGATTTTTTTGTACAGCAATGAGTTCTTTTGTTTCGTTGCGTCGGACCACACAGCGCTGTTCTGCGAAATATGTGATGAAAAAGCAATTACCGCATTTATTCTTATTGAAAAGTATCCGATAATAGTTATAGCAATAGCGTGTCCTAATTTTCGTTACAATTGTGCTTATTACCAACAACGGAACGCTTTTCCCAGGAAATTTTCGAAAAAAATTCAAGTTCCGCTTGCAATGCATTCGGTTTGTCCTTAATATATAAGAGAATGGAAAGGCGAAATTTTCTGTTCAGATTAAATTCGGTATGCTATTCTGTCGGTTGCGGGTTTTTTGAAAATAATTATTGTACTTTGTTGCATTTCGTTGTGCATTCAGTTCAGTGTTCTAATGTTTAATGCTCGCATTATTCGCTGTAATTCAAATGCTGTGTTTTTCAGTGCATTCAATTCTGCAGCGTATTGCTTTGTAATTTGATTGTTTGTTCGCTTAGCGATATAGTTCAGCTTGCCGGAAATGCCACTCTGTGTATCATAAAGGGATGACTCGGCTCACCACCTACCTACTAGGAATGTATCGTTTTATGTTTTTAGTTACGTATGACAAGCCGGCTACGAATCATTTCAATCGTCAATCAGATCAGCTATATTGTAGTTCACTTATCGCTAAGCAACCTTGTCATACAAAGCTAATAACAATCAACGCTATATCCTTGGAGCAAAGGAGGGACCAGAAAACCCCTTAAATGCTATTGGGCCAGTTTCACATCGCGTACTTTAGCTAAAGTCGTACTTGAGGACTATCCTTCATCACTGCGTTAAGTACGACTTTAGCTAAAGTACGCGATATGAAACCGGCTCATTATTGGCAAGTCGCACTTATGGATTCGAGCGCCTCTGTTCACTGCTGTACATAGACTACTTGTTGTCAATGCATTCCGGTAGCTAATAATACTTGCGTTTCTTCGATTCGCTGGATACAATCCTTACACGAACGCGAAGTGGTCCTGCCAACTCGCACTACACTCCATATGCGCAAGCGCAGCGTATAGGAACCTTATAGATATTTCATTGACGGCGCCAATTCAAATGCTTCGGTGCGCAGAACAAGGGTAGGGTATGTCGGCGATTGCCATCCTGTAGAACAATGGCTTGTCACGACGCCAAACGCAACTATCGTATCAGTTATCATTAGCCAAAACCTAAATGGAGGCGTTCGGCGTGCTCTTTCTCCAGTCAAGCACAAAAAGTGTCGCCATACGATGTGAAAGTGTAAATTTAATCATGTAGCGAAGTGAAAGAAGTTCGAAAAAGTATTTACTCTTCAAAATTTGATTCTATCAACAAAATTTTTCGTCAGTAACAGCTCGGCATAGAAGCGATTTAGTACGCATCAGTACGACGCAGAACCTGCGCATACATCTGTGTGGAACCAATGCTCTAATGATAGTGCCAATCATGATAGTCTTGTTAAAATATATAAAAAAATTGATAGAGTGAATTAAAGCAATGTAGATTGCTTCATAATTAATTGCAAAAAATGTCAAATTGTAAAAATACTTGACAAAATAGCTCTCAAACTTTGTGCTCTCGCGAGTGGCTCTTGCATTGCGACAACGCCGGTCGTGTTTCGTGTATGAAAACTTTCGTTTTGAGATCAAAACTTGGTCTTAATGTTATTGATGAAGAAACCGCGAGTTTTCACGAAATATGTGTGTGAAGATCTCTTATTGCGTCCAATGCCATTCTCATATTTCTCTATTACCAAGCATGCACTTTCAAGAAAAATTTTATCTTTATCTCGACGGAAAACAAAAACAAAATGCCATCACAACCACGGTAACAGCGATCGTCATATACAGTCTAGCCCATAAGTACTGCAAAAAAACAGCGCACACTTTTCAGTCGCGAAGAAAAAGACAGCCGGACGATTGATGATGAGCGGTGGCGGATGCGAACGAAAACGCACGAGACCAACAATCGCCAGGTCAGGGTGAACGCCTTTCTTTTATTCGCGATTACATTAGACAACAGTCTGCCCTGTTTTTTCCGCAGTACTTATGGGCGGACTATAGCGGGCGACGTACGAAATATCACCTAATTTTAAGGCACGCGATAATCTAACAGGCACAGAAACAGAAATGAGACTTCAGAAAAGAATGTTGCCAATAAGAGCACTGGCGATTTGCGACAGAATAGATTCTCTGCACCGGAAAGAATTAGTAATCGCCCGTAATGATATGCAATGGGTACGTACGCACTGATTCGCACTGGAATGTGAGATAAATGGCGGTAAATACAAATAATAAATAAATAGTTTCTTCCACTAATTTTCAAGTGTCTATGAAAGAACATGATGAAAGTAGATAAATACTACATTTAAGGAATTACGAAACTGTTGCTCTTACTGCGATCTCACTTTAACTAGTGTCATTGGTATTATTCGTTATTAAGAATTAGTGGAAATCAATCTATCTAATCGAAGATCAGAAATTTCGCCCTGTATAACTCCAGTCAAGTCTGTCTTATTTTTACACCTTGAAAAATTAGTGGAGGCAACTGATACTCGTCGCCGAGAATGAATCGTTTGAATGGCAATCAATGATTGGAGCTCTATTAGTATTGATATCGACGTACTGTCTATCGTCCGCAGCAAAACAAGACGTGTGAGCACATTCTAAGCGTGTGGCGAAAAGATCAATTGCTTACACGTCCGCACGTATTATCGTACATATTGTTTCTTAGGCTGGATTCGAAGAACCCGAAACTGATTTTCGTCGAAACCTCAAACTTCGATAATCCCTGTTACGATCCCTCAATTGCCAGCCTAATTGGCCGTGAAAATAATCGTTTCTCGCTGCACGTTTAAGAGTTCGCTCGCACGCCTTATCTCGAGGTGAACGACAGGGCACTGATCGGATCAAGTCAGATCAGATTAGATTAAACACGCGCCGCAGTGAATCGACGCAACGGACGATCCCGCGAACAGACCGTGACGGAAGAAGCCACGCACGCAGCGGAAAGGATACATGCCGCCGTAGGCGACCTCGGTGCAAACGCCGCGTTGGTCGACGATGGAGAGGGGGAAGCATTTCGCCAAGTTCACCATCAGCAGAGTGCCATCCGGGTAGAACGGCGAACCGACCGGTACTGCCGCCGACTGGGACGGCTGCTTCGCCGCCGGAGAAGCCCACGCCACGTCCGGTATGTCCGTCTCCAGCACGCAACACGGCATGGGAGAGCAGTGGCGCGCTGAAATCAGATGTTGTTATTGTAAAATTCGGATATAAGCGACCATCTCCCGTCCCTCGCTTATGCTGTGCTATCGCGTACAAGAGAATCCCCGGATATTAGAGAATTTTTGATTAGTGACACAGAGAAACTTAAGAGATTTTGCTCAGTTGTGCTTTAATTAGTGCTAATCTGTGCTTTCAAGCATAGCTTTGGTGTGCGATGATGCAAAACAAGCAAATTCGTCTGTGGCGCCTGAAACAAGGACCGAACTTGTTCTTAATGGCCGAATCTACAGTGCCCACTACCTGGTGATCTGGAACAGTACAATTTTTTACGCTGTTCCTATTTCACTCGAGATAGAAGATAGAAAGTTAGCCTGTTTCTTTCTGTTCAAGAGAGTAACAAATTTTCAAAAATCAAGCATTACCTTCTGATTCTACGATCGGCGCCGCCTTCAGTAGATCAACAAACTTCTTTGGTTGCCCGGTTGTAAATTGAATGGAAAATCCTTCAACTTCTTCGGTTTCAGCTTCAGTTACTTCATTTAGAGGCGCTGTTGTTGTCGCTGGCGCGGTACTGTTGTTGTCGCTGGTACTGTTGTTGTCGCTGGCACTGTCTTCGATAAGCTCTTTTTGTTTATTAGTGGGTATCGCGGAATCGGCTGGTGCCTCTTCTTTTGCTTTCTGAGTTGCTGCGTCGACCGCAGGAGCAATTTTTGCAAGAGAGCCACTGCTTTCTTCAGATTCCGTCGAATTATTGTTGCCAATAGTAGCGTTTCCTTCACCGCGAGCGAGTATCTCTTGAAGCGCAAAATCATTGTCGTTTACGGTAGGCGCTAGCTCAGGGGCACTCTTAGGGGCAGTTGAGTTAGCTGCGGACTCTTCAACGGTATTCTTAATGTTTGCTTCTTTGGGAGCGTGTTCTGCTTCGGCAACTGTATTATTGGTGTCTTGAGGAGCTTGGAGAGCTGTATCATTGGATTTTCCGAGAGTTTGGAGAGCAGTATCGTTGGCATTAAGAGAAGACAGATCAACAGATTTCTTTTCACTTGGAGAAGAAGCTGCGACCAGGGAATCATTAGTGTTAAAAGATTCCGCATTCGCCATGCCAGCCATAGCTTCGGCGGTTGCAGCGGCGACCGCTTCGGCCTCAGCATTGCCCTTGCTAGCTTCTTTGTTCTTTTCCGAGTTATCCTTACCATCGGCGGCTGGTACTTGTGCAGGTACTTTAGCAGCAACGGGTTGCTCGGCTGAGGAACTGTTTCCAGTTGAAGAAGAAGCTGATGCGGTTTTTTCCTCTAGACTCTCATCTTCAGCACTTTCTGCCGAAGCTGCGTTCTTTACAGGTGCGGATAAAGACGAATTTGCCGAGTTGCTCGCTTCATGCACGACTGTCTCTTCTGGTTTTGCGTTTTCTTTCTCTCCAACGACGCTCGTGGCATTTGCGTCCTCTGTTTTCTTGTCGCTCGCTGGAACTTCCGCGACTCCCGCTGCTGCCGACGTTTCCTTCTCTAGCTGCTGCGTGGCTTCCTTAACTGGCGACGGTGCGGCATTTGTTTCCACACTTTGTTCCACGGGGGACTGTGCTGGTGTCGCAATGTTCGCTGGCTCAGCGGACGCATTCTTCGCTGCTGATGACGCGGCTTGCTCCGGTTCAGCAATCGCATCAGCGGTTTTGTTAGAAATCGCTTCACTGTCCCCTTTAACAACCTCAGGAGCAGCCAATGGGATCTCTGGAGAAGTTTCATTGGCGCTCGCGACTACCGAATTATCGGCTACTGGCTTTTCTTCCAGTTTCGTATCGTTTCCAGCGTTTTCCTTATTTTCCACTTTAATAGCCTCGGGGGCGGCTAATGGAGTCTCTGGCGCAGCCAATGGGATCTCTGGAGAAGTTTCATTGGCGCTCGCGGCTACCGAATTATCGGCTACTGGCTTTTCTTCCAGCTTCGTATCGTTTCCAGCGTTTTCCTTATTTTCCAACTTTTTTTCATCTGGTTTGGCGATTTCAGCTTTAGCTGATGATACTTCAGGAAGATTCTCTGCTTTGCTTTCCGCTTTCACTTCTGGCGCTTCCGCGGCTGATGGCTGAGAATCGACACCATTTACGGGCGAAGAACTGTTTGCTGCGAGAGCTTCCACTGGGACGGCTTCAGCTTCGGATGGACTATTTGGCTTGGTTGAGTTGGATGCATCCTGCGTTTCCGTCTTCTCTAGCTTACTCTCAGTCACTTTCTCACTTGCTGCAGGCGACGACGATGAGTCAATCTCTGCGGTATTAGCTGGTACCACTTCTTTCGTGCTGTTGTCAGATGCACTCGTTTGTTCCGGCCGACTCTCTTCTAGGATAGCTTTTGATATAGATGCTTCCTCAGACTCGGCCGTATGCTGCTCGCTTTCGGACTTTTCTCCCGCTGCGCCTTCAGTCGCTTCCTTCGCAACTGCTTCTGCCTCCGGAGAGCTCTTCTCTAAAGGTGCAGCATTTACCTCCGTCTCTGCAGCCGGTGCGTCATCTTTTTCCCCTTCATTCGCAGTTGAATTCGATGAAGAGGGTGGGTTGAGCGGTGTTTTGCTGTCCGCACTGGCGTCTGGTGCCAGTGCAACTCCTTCTTTAGCGACTTCAGCGCCAGTCACAGCCGCAGCTTCAGATGTCGAATTCGACGCATTGGCTTCGTTTTCCGCGACGGACGACACCGTCTCGTTCGCGTTACCTGTTTTACTATCGTCAGCTGGAACTGATGGTTGAGCAATTTCATTGTCAGCAGCTGGTGCTTCAGCAGATGCAACGGTATTGTTAGCGCCTGCTAAACTGTGTTCTTCAATTTTGAGCGAACTTTCTGCCTCTATCACTCTAGTCGTATTCGTGCCATCCTCCTTCACTTCAACAGTCACCTTCTTTGTCTGCTCCAATTCGACCGCTTTGCCAATGACAGGCACCATGGATACTACGGTTTCCGCAGTGCCGACTGTTTCCTTCACCGACTCTTTTGGATTAATGTTGCTCTGTGTTCGCACAAAGACCTGCTCGGGAAGGGCGAACGAGCCGTCCTCTGGCTGAAGTTTGACGGAGAAAGGATGCTCCATCTGATTCTTCATCAAATTCAGCTTCGAGAACGGGACGGAGATATTTTCGTACTTCTTCACCGTTCCGTCGGCGTTGTACTCGATCGTGACTAGGTAGACGTACTTTTCCTCCTTCTCCGGGACCTTCTCCTCTTCCCCGCTACCGCTCTCGACCTCCTCGATCATCGGTACTTTTTTCACTCCGACGCTCGTTCCATTTTTTGCATCCAGTTGGTCAATAGTCGGCTCTTCCTACAAAAGCAGTTCATTAGAAATATTAATGGTAATTATTTTCGGCAAAGATTCTTATCATTACTTCTATTCGGTAATTACAGAACTCTCGCAAATTAAATGGCATTTTTGCAAACTTGCTACAGCGGTATCTTTTTTTAATGCAAAAACAAGTCAGTAAGGATCAGCCTCGCATGAAATAGTCGCATATTTTGAATATTAACGATTGATTCGACAACCTGAGATAGGCTGAGCAGCCCTTCCTGCTTTGATCTCTATGAAGAGCTTTAGCAAGCAACTCTGCCCTTTGGCTCAATTGTAAATCTTCTGCTCTACATGCACTCATAGGTCCATCACATTCACAGAAAGCAGTTCGTTTCTATCAAGTCAGTTTTTCTCTGAACACTGTCGAGACAGAGGAGAGAAGACCGTGAAAAAATTCTTCCTTAAATTGTGTAATGTTTTCTAGAGTCAAAGTTAACGTATAATACCTGCGAATCGGGTAAACCGCCATGTCCGGATCCATCTCCCGAACCGTCAACAGCCTCCAATAAGTTGTCGTTCACGCTCTCTTGAAACAGCTGTTTAGAGCCGCGATGCGTGGGCGTTGCTGACGAGAACACGGCCAAGAAGAGGAGCAAGGCAAGCACGATGTCGAACCGCCGACAGACAGTCATCATTGTACCGGGAGAGACTGATCGCGGGAAGGACTGACTTGACCGCCCGGTGAAAGTGGCCAGGCTGAGAGGGCGCCGGACGCAGAAGAAAATAGGAAAGAAGTGTATTCGTTGCGGGATTTCGCCCGGAGATTGGATTTGTCGCTTCGCACAAATGCACAAATGTGGTGTCGGGTCGGAGAAGAATGTGAGTCGCAGCAGTGTCACCTCGGCGCCACCGGGGACGCGCCGACGCAATTTCTCAGCCCATCGCTTTCTCTGTGTAATTGACCTTTGCGGCGCGCGCGAGTTCAACGTCTTCGTTTCCGCCGTCTCCCGACCGACCTGTCGCCGGTTGGCGGTCCCGGGAAATAAATGACATCTTCGCCTCTTCAATTCACTCACTTTGAACTGCTTCTAATCACAGATGGGCGTAGGCTGCGGGGGGTAGGCTGCGGGGGGTATGCGCCCTCCTCGACATGGATCGCGTCGCTGGGCTGCAAAACAAATCGCCGCCTTGTGACATAATGTGACGATATTTGTCGCTTGTCGCTGCATTGCGACAACACCTTTACTGAGAACACAATCTTGGTCGTTGCTCATTTGCCAAGCCCTGGATTTACGATATTTCATGACTGATTAATTCAAATAATAATCGTTGGTGGATTATCACTGCCAATTTTTGCAATGCTATTCAAGTTCAGAGCCATTTCGCGACGAACAGGGACACCTAATGGAAACGCAATGCACTAAGTGAATGAACACAGTTCGTATATAACGAAGAATGACTGCAGAAAATGTGTCATTATCAGTGCACAAGAATTGCTGATCTGTTGCGAAATTTATTTTTGCAAAGCTGAGCAGTACAAATCAGTTTTCTACTCTGCTAGAAGGGAAGTCCTGCATCACAGCAGCAAGCCGAGTTGATTGTTAGAGTCTCTCGACAATTAAATGCAAATTTTCATTCCATTTGCTGGGGAATGCGCAAATACGAAATACGCGACCTTCTTGCTATAAAGATAGATTGTTCGAAGTTGTTTGTTCAGAGTAGCGTTCGAACTGGCGCATCCTCAGGATGCCGGTCAGATGACGTAATTGATGTTTTTGTTTAACTCATGGCGCGTCGGTTAACAGGTCGCCGGCTGTGACTCTGAGTTTATTCGTCCACCGACATTAATTCGTGGGTTGCATCTCGCGAAGTTAGTCTCCGAGCTGTAGGTGCCAATAAAAACTGTTCATTTTAAACTAAGACATGCACTACGTCACAGTATGCAAAAATACCGGTAGGCGACTCTTGGAACAAAGGGAGAACATATTCTAACATTACATCAATGTGTTTGGAGTCTTTTCTAGAGCAAGAAATTTTAAGAAATTGTACTCTTTCATATTCCGCTTCACACAAATGAACAAATATAATTCTATTGCAATACAAAACTAAGAACATGTGCTAATTTGAAACACGTTTGATGCTTCGTCCGTAATTTAGTGACATATTTTCTTTGAAAGTAGGATTTAGCTAAGAATGCACGATACGTCTGATTAGCTGCCTTCATTATCAAAAGCGAACTAGGAACAAATCTCCTTTATTTCAATCTTGGAAACAGCGAACAAAGCTGCTTTTCTAATGCCTCTGATTAACATCGTCTTACATCTGTGAGACAGAGAGAATATTTTACTTTGACAAACTCACAACTGTCACAGCAATCCGAACAGAGAAACACAGTGCCAAAGAAATTGTTATAGTTGTGCAACAGAAAAAACTGTGACAATTATCAACATATAGACTATTGCAATTCACAGTAAAACTCTTATTTATACACACCTGGTGATTCAGCATCCCAATCTCCACTCGTAATATTTAAAGTAGGTTTCGAACGGTAGAGATAACATTTAAATTTACTGCAAAAGACATGCTAAGCGGGAAAAACACGATTCGATGTGTTGTCCGCCACTCCCGCAGTCGGTTGTCGAGTGGCCTCAGAACCCATATGAAAATAAGATTTCACCCTGTGCAGCTTGTTCAGTAGGGAATACCGAAAAGGTCTCATGAAATAGAAGGTAATAAAAGGATTGCAGCAATTCGGCAAAATGTATACGATCATAATTATCCGAGCAATGCGTACGTTGACCAGTTCAGGAAAAAAGCGAATTAAGAAATTGTAACCGCCGATAGGACTGATGCAGATGACGGGCATAATTGCAAGATATTTGCTCAGTTGCATCAGTCTTTCCGTCTCTTTCATGGAGCTTCTCTTTTCATCAGAGAGAAATTCTCTTGTGATTTTCTTAATCCAACGGGCTAGTTTGTAATAGTACACATAGGTCAGAATTAATGATATAACGAGCGGTCCCATTGCGCCAACGCTATATAAGAGGAAAAAACTGAGGGGTAAGTCGAATGCCATCCCACAAACACCCACAGCTTCTCTACCGTACATATCAAAGAAAATGAAAGGTATATTAATGCCTAAAACGTACAACCACAGCGCAGCGCATAAAAGTTGAGTACCCGGTACCGAAAATAATTTGTCCTTCCAAGATTGTGGCGAGTTGTGTATGCGGCAGATTGTAACGTATCGATTTATCGCCAAGTAAGGCGGTATGAATAAGCCAAACAAAATTGAGAGACACAACAGAAATCCGCCAATTTTACAAACATTCAAATTTTTTGTCAGAAGCCAGTGAAGGTTGAAAAAGCCAACACTAAACAAACATAAAGCATCTGCCAAAGCTACGTTGAGGATAAATATGTTTGCTGGAATTTTTCTCAGTTCTGCAGTAGTCGACCACAGAACTATAAGCAAAATGTTGGCTGGCACGCCAATTACCGCTTGGATAGAATACCAAATTGCTTGAGCAAAGGCCGATACGGGATCGGTCTCAATATTGTTTGAGGTCAAAGAAATGTTTTTCATAAGCGACATCGTTGTTCGATCGAACGGTAAACAATTTGAGATATCCCAAAACTCACAGCGTTATATTAGGATAGACAAGATGATCAACTATCAATGAGATGCTAACAATTAGCATCTGAATAATGGAATATGCCACGGTTTAAGTAGTTGAAACTTGATGTATCAGAGCTGAGTCAGGACAAAAATTAATCCGAATTGAGTCTTAAAATCTGCTACAAGCTTAGAGTAATCTCACTATAAGGATCCACATTAATTAATATTTCTGGCTCATGATTTAAATGGAAATTCTGAGACGCATGAGAGTTGACCAAAAGAGCCTGCGATATCCGCTTTGTCTGATTCTTTTTCTCATCTACCCAAGAGCAACTATCCAACATTAAATGCCCATGGAAACTATGATAATGAGAAGCGCTTGGAAATACGAAGAGAACCATATATTTCTGTGTGAGACAACAACCTCCAATGGGCTTGCAAGACTGGCTGAGGTTGTTGCTCAGATTGTGCTATTGTGATCTTGATCAAGTCAATAGTGCCACGACGACAGGAAAGCCGGTCGGTCAACGCTTTCGATTCCTCCACCCACGGACTACAGAACCAGACGAACTGCATTTTCATCGATGAGTAATGTATTGCTAACTGTGGTGTTCGTGAGTCAGCCGTCATAGGCTACAGTGTGGGAACATCTTATATGAATGCCCACATTATATACACGCCGTATAAAAACAGCATTGAATGCNATAGGCTACAGTGTGGGAACATCTTATATGAATGCCCACATTATATACACGCCGTATAAAAACAGCATTGAATGCAGATGAGCCGCCGGCTTGGGTTAGCTCTCTCTCGTACGACGGCTCAGAGTGTGTGTTACGCGTTGTTACCGATACTGCCTTACGTTAGCTTGCATCGTTAAGAATAAAGGTTAATCAGACTCCTGCACTACGATACAGAACACTAACGAACGTACTGTTAACAAGATAGCAATAATGCAAAGAATAGGTAGAATTAGAGCTGTAACGATGTCTGGGTGACCCCGGCCCCGCCCCCAACGTTTACAAGACGATGGAGAAGTCCGTTGTAGCATGAAATTTGCAGTCAACTGCTTTCATAACGTTACTGTCTTTATAACGTCGGTCCTCGCCGGTCCCGTCCACTATGCTTTGTACAGGGTCAACTGCTTTTATAACGCAACCAGTCTTTATAACGTCGGTCTTTGGCAGGTCCCTTGACCGACGTTATAAACGCAGTTGACTGTATTATCCACTACAGAACATATCGGCTTGGGTTCGAGCATTCGCGAGAGCCAAGTTCCTGGAAGCCGCGAGTTTTGGTCCCTGAAACTGCGATCTGAAAGCCTAGAATCCAACCCCAGACAGATGCCAAACGTTGACTGTCTGCAAATATTCCTTTCCGCCATAATGCGAAGCTGGGCGGCAGATGCTAACAGACGTCGTCTTTCGGAGAGAAAGAAAATAAACAGCGGTGTTATTTCCTTATAGCGGGGCAGAATCGATGTAGCCGAAAGGGCGCTGAGTGCTAATGGTGCCGGCAAGCGACGGTGGTCGATTCGGGTTCTTCTGCGTCAAAACGGCCATCACGTGACCAGCCAGCCGCCTCGCCTCCGCCTACTGTTTCGCTCTCCTCCTCCGTTTTAGCGCCGTCTTCGTACAGAGTTACAAGGCGAATTCTAGACGTCGCTCACGCAAGGGGGTGTCTTTTCAGCGCCAACTTGTGTGCCAACCATCAAGTGGTTTCGTAATTGCAGTCCGCCTACCGGTTTCATTTCTAGCTGGCATATAAACGCGAGCCGAAAGCAAAAACAGACACTAATTGTTCCCTCTTTGAAGCCTTCCAGTAGACGACTGCGGCGAATAGTTCGGTTCGAATAGACAGAAATGAATCAAACAGCTTTGGCCGCCTTGATTTTTCTCGTCGCCGTCCAGCTCGCCCAGCCTTACGTCCTCGAGCCAAGTAGCTTTTTTATTCACGCTTTTACTGTTAACGGCGGGAGAAAGCATCAGTATCCTGATTTATTAATGATTAACAAAACCTAGCAAGAGTCAATGCTTCCATTAAAATTTTGTTGGAAGCTGCTCTTGAATGAGCTGTTGTAACTGAGGAATACAGAGATGAAAGTTAACTTAACAGTCAGGTTCATAAGCCGACAACTGATGAGCGAATGAAACCGAGGTAAAATAATATTTCAAAGATCTGCTTGTGACCGCCTAAAAGAGGACAGATTTTATTTAACCTTCTACCATAGTAATCTCTGACTGCAAAATCCCATCTATCGATGCGATCTGAATTACAATTCTCTCTCTCTTTTAAAATGTTTGTTTACGGGCTCATTATTGTAGTGGAAACACTGCTTCCATTAGCCGTTGAAGAGGCATTCTGCAATAACCCCGTTGTCGTAATCGCAGATAAAGTGCGCATTCACAAAAGTTGAATTGTCAGTATTTTGAAAATAATGTTTTGTGGTAACTTGGATCCTATATCATAAAACTGCTGAAAATTGAGAACTGAATAACTGAGTCTCAATTCAACATAGCCATCACATTATCAGTATGTGAAAAAGAAAAGAATCCAAAATTCTCTTTCACATGTTTAAGATTGCAGCACAAAATA
Source organism: Plectus sambesii (assembly GCA_002796945.1). NCBI lineage: Eukaryota > Metazoa > Nematoda > Chromadorea > Plectida > Plectidae > Plectus > Plectus sambesii. The sequence continues at coordinate 11,466 of NIUQ01001043.1, read as the reverse complement.
GTCGCTGCGTGATTTTGATGAAATATATTTTATGACAAACATTAGAAAATATAGACGATTTCGGGGCACATAGGTGCGTTTTACAAAGAAATCGCTTAAATAATGTTTAGCCAGAGAGCTCTTTGATCTATTGGCGAACGGACATTCGAGAAAGAATGCGTTCGCTTGATTGGGCGCTTCAAAGATATGCTCTTCTGCGATCGCACCCGCAGATTGCCAATAATTTTAATATTGGATTTTGTGTAGAAACCGATTATTATTACATCATGCGTTTTGATATAATTCAAATACTTGCTTATACTTCCTAACTGAGCAATTTTAGAAAGAGCAAGCGAGTTGTTCGGAAAACGAGCCAGTGAACTTTTTGGAAAGCGCTCCAGTGAACTTTTTGGAAAACGCGCCAGTGAACTGTTTGGCAAGAGAGCGAGCGAGCTGTTTGGCAAAAGAGCGAGCGAGTTATTCGGGAAACGATCGGCGCAGCCAGCGTTCATTTCTATCCTCGCCGATCGTCCCTACGCCGAGCTGATCGCCAAACGATCCGTCTACGATGATGACTACGCGTCGGCAGGGATGACGCCTGATATGATTGATGAAGTTATGGATCGCTTCGAGACTCAGCGCGGTCGACGTGCCAGCGAACTCTTTGGGCGCTGAACAGACCAATCCTTTTGTATGTGCTTACGATACTCTTCGTTTTTTGACGGATATGATCGTATGCGGAGTTTAAGCGCAATTATTGCGTGTTCCTCTATTAAAATATCAAAGTTGCACTGGTGCCGTTGGTGATAAGCTTCAAAATGGGCGATATTTTCTGAGCTGCTCGTCCTAAAAATGTTCATCAGTTTCATTCAGTTCGTTTCTTCCTGATCGATGAAGATGCTGCGTACATTTGTGACATCGGGAACCCGAATGCGTCAAACGAATAAATAAGGTCGTTGAATGGGTTGGTTTGTTGGCCAGTCATTGGACACGTTTGGCTAACCTTGATATGGCCCTTTGAAGCGCGTGTCGCGTGCCTGACAAGCGCCTTTTGCTCCATCTGCCAATCAGACCAATTCATGAAAGCCAACAGAAATACAATACTTCCTAGCGGTTGCGCGCGGTGCGGTGACTGATCAAGCTTTCTTCGCGCAGCCGTAGGCACGGGTTTAGTCATGTGAAGGAAGTATGGCGAGCCGGCTTGGGCATATAAGCCCGAAACACCGCAAGTATACGCTCAAAAACTGTTTCTTCTCGGGATACATGGCGACCGGCCAACAGTAAAGTCCGTCGAGATCAGAAATGGTCCTTTACGATATCCGCACAGCTCAAATGCTGCAAAATACACGATGACGTCATCGTTCCCTATTGATCTTCAAAATTGACTACCGTCTACTCACATCACTAATTATATCTCGCACCTTGGCTTTAAGCAATAATAGCTCATTCAACTACATCTGCTGACAGCTTTTAGCACGTTGCGTGTGTTTTGCGCTCGGCTACTTACGTAATATATCATTTCTGTATAAACAAGGATATTTTTCAATTCACTGAGGATGTATTCCAAATCAAAGGGAACATTTTCCTAGTCAAATCAACATATATGAAGGCCTCTTTGAATTGAACAATGTCCCTTTTATAGTGGAAACGGTATAAATGGCTTCATCCAATTTGATTTAATTCCTGATCCACTTATAATGTACGCGACTCTTTCTACATGCGTATTAGTTATACATCAGCAGCCTGACGAAAGTTACGTTCTTACCTTGAACTAAGCAACAGAACAATGTTTCTTATCTTTGGCTTACCATGAAAGGATCGATGAAGAAATGATCAGCCCACATCACAAACTTATAATTAGTTCGTATAACTCCATTGTTTGATGGGGGAGCATTGCTTTCTTCTTTTCCCATGGCTCAGTGTTCTCACGAAGAGCATTCTGTGCGATTCGACGACCTCAAAACTAGCGACTGTCGTATTACTTGCATGTTTGAAACTATTTCACGGAATCGGTCTCATTACAACTGCTGTAAGTAATGCAATTTATTATGATTTCTTTAGAAAGAAGCACAACGATTTATTAGGAAACATGTTTGATGTATTTTCCGCCCACTCTCAAAAAGATCGATCGCGCAGTTGTAATTACCATTGTTTTCTAAAATTATCTTACTTGGTTGTAAGACGGCCTCAAAATGCGTCATATTATTGAGCATTCATTTCGAAACCTGCGCATCATCACAATTCTATTGCAACTATTACATATAGACCATTTTCACTTCAATTAGGATATTTTTCAAGTCAAAGTAATATGTAAAATCCGGCGACAGGCCCTCGCGACAGGCCGGCCGATTCTCTACCAGTCGCATCAACCATGGCCCAGCGTCGCATCGCGACAACGGGCCAGAGGAGCGGAACCCGCCACCCTGCGGGACAACCGCCAAGCGGACACTGCGAATAGCGGTACAAACGCTGAAGAAAAAGAAAAAAAAGTAATATGTAAAATGTCCTCTTCATTTGAAACATCCTTATAAATTAGAAACCGTACTTGTTAAACGGCAGACGGCATACTCTGATTCACTGCTCTCAAAATATAATATGAGAGGGTTGAAAGCCATGCGATACATTCATTATCAGCCTCAAGAAAATGAATAGCTTCTGAATGAGCACTTTATGACTCAGTGAAGTCCCGCTGGGAAAAGATTTCCCCTCGAGTAACAGAAGGCTTCCTATTGACGTCGCTTTGCATACAGACCTGCTTCCTGTTGACTGACAGTCTTATTTCGTTTTCATAACTTATCCCATTTCAGTGCTCTAATGTCAGTGCTCTAACGTCCCATCGCTGTGGACACCTCTGAAATGTCAATTTAATCATACTGAATACATTCAATATTAATAAAATGAATAATACTACCGCACACCTTTGCGTTACGGCCAATTATTTGGCTCACAATACTCAAGTGACAGTGGTCCTGGCGCTCAAAGTGATGGCAGCTGCGATGGGTCTTTGCCTATTCGGTGTTCTGTTCAAAGTGCAAGGAACACATTTGGCATTCCACTCGAATGCTCGACTTCTGTTGATCAGTCATCATATTTGGGTTGTGCTGCAGGCGGTAGCAGTTTTACTTTGTTATTCATTTTCACTTATTCGTTACGCGATGAACTTTCCCGAACCATGCGACTACTTGATTACAATGGGGACGTCTCTGCTTGTTAAAGGCCCCGTTCTGTTTACGCTCTATGGCCAGGTGTGGGCTCTCGCCACCATGGCCGTTGAGAGATGCTACGCTACATACAGATATCACGACTATGAAAAGAGAGATAATAGAGTTGGAATATTGCTCATCGCATTCCAGGTACAGTAGCCTATTCATTGCCTTTCAACTAGTGATACTTGCGATGATTCATAGCGTAGTTATCTGTAGTTGTAGTTACAGTTGCTGACTGTCCCCTCGTTTTGGCGTCGAACACGCTTCATAAACTCTTAGATCCTGTAAAGCGAAAGTGACAGAATTAATAATACATTCATAGTAATGGTGTGGCACGCTCCGCCGAAACATTAGAATTTTCGACATTCCATGCCTATTGTCTCTTAAAGGTTGCTGCCGCCCCGCCGCAGCTCTGTTTTTCCCACAGTCTAAAAGAAGGAGTGAACATAAATACAGGGCATATATTTCGTGAGACTTTATTTATTCAACTAAGCGTGAAAATCTTAGGCCGATCGTTACACAGAAATATTATGGATTATGTTTACTTAATTTTAATTATTTTTAGTGGCTGATTAATACTCTTTGGATTTACATTGCAACCTCGGGCGCTGATTTATTGGAAATGAAAGCTTATCCATCCACGGCAACTTCCACAACCAGTGGCGCTATATCGACTCTTTTTTTTATTCTGGCCGGAGTCGAAGTAACGGCCTTTAGCGTATTCTTAGGTTTGTTATTGTACAACCGACGCAAGAGAACTCAGTTGGGTTTCGTCCCACTGACGGAAAAGTATCAAATTGGCGAGAACATTCGAGCCACTCAGCTGATGCTACCAATGGTTTTCACACATTTCTGCTGCTTTATCCCCACCCTCTTCGCTCTCCCATTCTATATGAAATTCATAGACCCGACGGTGGAACAGCGCGGTTTTACCGTCTACTCAGAAACTGTTTATACTAGTCCGTTTTACTGTGTTCTACTGCCCATCGTTCTATTCTGGCGGCACAAAGTGTTGCGTTATAATCTGCAGAAGGTGATGGGAATGAACGCAATTTCACCGGACGCACCGCCTGATCAGCAACAAGTGCGCCACTTTCAGTTGCTTAAGGAAAGTTGGAATGGACCTCTTGCATAAATAGTGATTTGAAATGGTATTAGTGTTGAACAGAAAATGTATAGTAACATTGTTGCACATAACCGCCTTTGAAAAATTCTCTGGACAAAATGTGCGTTCCATAATGAGAGAGTTATTCAAGTGATGTTCGTTCATCAAGCACAATCTCGAAGCGAAAAAGCGCCAAGAGCTTCTCCAACATGAATACACTATGTTTCAATCTTCTTCTGCACTGCTCTCTACTTCATGTCCTTGTTGTGAAGGCTAATAAGCGTTAAAAAGTTTAATTGACGACCTTATTCTTCTGGATTGAACTTTCGCCACCTTAATGACTCTCTCCATGCAAACACAACATTGAACACCTTCATATCACAAATTTTCAATCTAAAGTGACTACACGCGAGCAAATTTGAAATGATAGCAAACTCGAACTAAACATGCGTTGATTGCGGACAAGATTTATGATTCCTTCAGCACAAACGACTTACCATACTGTTAGTGAGGGCCAACTTTTAGCTAAAATGGAGATTCTTTATATGGCTTTGATTTCATTTTTATACTGTTAGATAGCCTAGCATAAGGGAATTGATCTCAGAGTGACCTTTACTTAGGAAATGGGAAGAAACTTTTGTCGAAAATTCGAAAGCTAATTAGGTTAAAATGCGACGTTTTCTTGTTTAACTGTCTTAATACTGCACCTATTTCAAAACTGACCACATTTTCGGATTGCTCTAATGATGTCCTTTTGAACGCTTTATTAAAACACTGGCTTTGATTCCCTCTTTAGAATCATTTAAGCTCATTCAAATTTCCGCCGTACCTCGACAAGATCATAGTTACAACAACTCTGATACGATTTTTAGATATTCCGACCTGAATAACCCCCGAATGAGTCGATTACATCAAAGTTTGAGAGCTATTTTCAAATTGTGCTAATGCAAACTAGACGCTTAGAAAAATTCTACCTTACAGTGTCCGCGTCTTTCTACACGTGTATACTAACTCTGTACCATCTGCCTAACGAAAGTTTCGTCTTGATGTCCACTTGATTGAGAAGCTGAGCAAAAGTTCAATTTTATGTAGTCTTACATTCAGAGTGCATTGTGAATGGGTTGCTCTTAGATACGAAGTACATTTGATAGAACGAAGGTTTCGAATGTATGAAGGTGGAGGCGGTGCGGACATGACGATGCGGTTACTCTCGAGGCTTTGATTAGTGCCTGGAACAGTCATGACTATAAGCACATCACCTTACATGCTGCATTGTTTCTTTCACCGAATTGTGCTAAGCAACAGAATAATGTTTCTTATAGGGAATGCACAGATTCTAGACTCCTGGAAGAGCCGTTCCGGTCTGATTTCAATGCAGCAAATTATATTAATGAGTAGAGGATTAATCCAGAGCCGGAAACTGAATCACATCTGTTCAGGTGTCACAGATGTTTGCGACAACTATATCTTTGGCGTAATATGAAAGGATCGATGAAAACTTGATCCGTCCATATCACGAAACTATAATTAGTTCCTATTATTCCATTGCTTGATGAGGGAGCAATGATCTCTTCATTTCCCGTGACTTAGTGTTCTCACGAATAGCATTCTGTGCGATCCGACGGTCTCAAAACTAGCGACTGTAGCATTTCTTGCGTGTTTGAAACTATCTCACGGAATCGGTCTCATCACAGCTGCTGTAAGTAATACAATTTTTTGTGATTATTAAAAGAGGAAGCGCAGAGACTTTATACGTTATACTGGTTGTAAAACGGCGTCAAAGTGCTTTATATTACTGAGCATTCATTTCTTAACCTACCAATCTTCACGGTACTACCGCAATTACCGTAAATCCTCTAATAATCGCCCAGGGCGATTATGTTTTTACCAAGACTTGAAGGTGGGTAATTATTAGAGGATATACAGTATATGCTATAATGTCGTTACACACAAAAAGAGCCATCTCAATGATATTGCGCTTTTATCGAAAAAAGCAGTTGATAATGCTTCGAGACTCGTTATGTTTGCTAACATTTGGCCGGTGCTCTAACGTTAATTTCGAAAGAAACTGTGTACTGCTATGTTGCATACAAGCAGGTACTTGTTTCATGGGTGCGTAAACGATACGTTCCATACGCCACACACACAAACACAGGGTAATGTAGAAAATCAACGCATATGCGTGTGGCGTGTTCGGACGAAATTTGGTCGGATGGGACTTATCGTTATGATACATTTTCATGTACAGTCAAAACCGGATAAGTGCACATCGACCCGGCACGGAAAATTTGTGCACTTATCCGGTTTATGCACTTATCCGGTTTTTGCTTATATGCACTAATTTTGGCTCAATTTTTGCTCAAATTCTTGAAATAAGCACATTTGAGTAGTTATTTAGTATTTCCACTTAATAAGAACCCTTTCCGAAGTAAAGAGAACGTTTTCCTAATCAAAAAGAACACTTTTCTCATAACTCTGACTCAAAAAATGTCCTTTTTGACATGGAAAGTGTTCTTGATACAGCGGAAATGGTATAGAAACATTCGTTGTCACAAAAGAGAGCTTCAAGATAAACTAGGTTGAGAGGCGATTTGATTGACATAGGCATTGTTTTGATGCACTATACATCGTGTGCGCAGATATTTGAGTGACATTTGGGTGGGGTTACGCCCATGTGCACTTATCCGGTCATGATTCAATACAAAAGGTGCACACGGGGCTTGCAAAAAATGTGCACTTATCCGGTTTGTGCACTAATGCGGTGTGCACTTATCCGGTTTTAGATCATGTACAAAACATAGTACAAAATTTCGGGGCATGGAAAATTTGTGCACTTATCCGGTTTGTGCACTTATCCGGTGTGCACTTATCCGGTTTTGACTGTACTACTGTTTTGATAACTAAGTCTCATTCAGTGTGTGGATCAGGTTCCCATATGTAGTAAAACCCGGATATCAGAGCCACTTCTCAGTTTCCCGAAGCCTGCTCTTATATCCGGGTTTTACAATAATAATTCGGTGACGGTTGGTATACGGTATGAGACGGTGCGTAACAATTAGACGCTCTGTCTGATCGACCAGTCAGTGTTGTGAGAAGTTCAAAGTAACAGAAAGAGTGTCACTTATCGAATCTGTAGAACGCAAGGCTTTCAAATATGATGTCAAATTCTTTGCATTATTATTGCAGAGTTCGAAATGACGGACAAATTTATCATCGCAACATGAATGAGGTTATAACAATGACTTAAAAAGATTTTAATCGAAAAATCTGTTCATAGGCGTGATAGTTTCAGATCTATTGTAATAGCGCCAACATAACTTTACAAACTTCAACAATAGGAATAAGAGCATCGAAATCAGTAAGAGCAGGTAGATTAAAAAAACACTGACATCTTCAGCGAGCAGAACGGAAACCTAATAACGGATATGATAAGAGCAGTACTGCCCGTAGGATTCAGTCACTCGGAAGAAGATTTGTAATCCGAGAGAGACAAAGTGAGATTCTTGGGAAGCAAAAAATTCAAATGCGTCACGCTGATATCCTGTTAGAAGCAGAACGTGCGGCGCTACTACGCGACAGCTCAAAATTGATTCTGTTTTGTTAATAAGTCGGATGTCATTAAATGTCATTAAGTGTCATTAAACATCGGACGCCACTTCAAAAGGGTGACAGAGGTTCTGAAAATGACCAGTAAGAATTTTACTAAAACCGGCTGTTAACTGTCATTTCTTAAGATGGCCGATAAAAATAAGTAAGTCTGAAATTTCTTGGGGCGGTGGGTCGTAATTATAGCCTGGCGATTTCAATCACAATAGCGACCGTTTTAAATTGCGTCCCTCTTCTGCGCTAAATGATGTTATTTTCATGCAGACAGATAGAATTTGCAGACTAATTGCATGCCCAATAAACTAATTGAGGCGTGGTGTTTGACTTTGGTCGAAAGATTCTAATAATTGCAAACATGGAGAAGCCAATAGAAACATATTCTAAATAGCCTTTTGATTTGCAGCTTGCCGAAGAAGTCATCAAATGATGTTGAACGACACGACGTTCGATTATTTGTACGAGTTTTATGGAAATTCAGCAAAGGGGCTCGCGATTTTTGAACTAACAATCTCGCTCTTCACCATTATCAGCAATATATTCTTCATCACTCTCACGCTGACAACTCCCTCTCTCCGTAAAAATAGCACCAATTGGTTTCTGCTCGGATTCAGCATTTCCGATTCACTGCACTCCTTGGCGCATTTTGGTGACGCCTATGCGCTCTGGTATGGCTCGCTTGAAAATCGCCGCTTGTGTGCAGTGGCTGGTATGTTTGTCGTCAGTACGGTGACGGGTAGTTTTGGATTCCCAGCGCTGATTGCAGCTGAGCGCTACTATAAAATCAATACAATTCCACAATCGACCGGTTAGTTTACTTTTCTTTCTGACCATATAACTATGAAGTATTAATTTCCCTAAGATGGAAGAGCAAATTGAAATCTGACAAATATCTGCCCTAAAAGGCATGATGAAGGTGCGAGCGCTTGGGAGACACGAGTATAATGGATAAGGAGTTACGCACCACAGCTACCAAGATATCAGATCATGCAATATTGTCATTGTAAAATCATTACAGGATTTTCAATCGGCAGAGCAATATTCGCAGACCGTGCGGTGATACCACTAATGGTCGTTTGGTTCTTCTTGTCCATTGTACTGAACCTACCACTCTTGCTGAACGACGCCTGGGGCGAAGATCCGTCGGGTTTTTGTGGAGCCAAAAGGTTCACTTCGGTTCCACTGCTGCTCAGTTATGAACTTAGTGTGATGCTTGTTTTCGCCGTCTCAATGACAGTCACTGCGATTTACTACTATCGATTGGTGGCATGGCTAAAGCAACATCAAGCGTCACTACTACAAAGCTCCAATGAAACAGTTGATTATACGAGCAGCGTCATGCGTGTAGTGAAGATCGTCACGCTGGTTCCTTTGATAGTTGGTAATCCTATTGTTTGCATTATTCTTTACTCAGTCGTACAGTTAGCTCGCAGCGATATTGAAGTCGGTCCTATGAGACATTTAGTTATTTCAGGTTTCTTTAATGTACGAAAACATGCATGAGAATACAGACATAAGCGAACTGTTTATTTGCAGTAGACAGACACTCTTAGCAATTAGCTCCTTTGAGATTTTATGTTGACAAACAGTTGTCTTCAAAGACATTATTTTTAGCTTGACATGCGAGAACAAATAGTTTACCTGCGACGCTCCAAAAACGATGGTGTTGCAGATTCTCTTATTGTCAAATCTATATTATTTACTGCCCGAACCTAACAATCAAAAATAATTAAGCCCGCGTATAAGAGAAATTTTGATGTTCTCTCAAGATCAACTTAGACTATAACTGGATCATCTAGTCAGAAGCCTTTACAAGCACAGGAACTTGGGAATTCTAAGAAAATTCAAGTTTCAAAAAATTTTACAGGCTTTATAACACAGGGACTGCAAAGTATCGTTCAAAAACAGCACCATATCATTATAACTCTCTCTCTTTTTAGCTACTCCTTGTGTGATCCTTTCCGCAGGCCAGATGATTCTGCCGCAACTACCCATGTGGATTAATCGACTGCTCATATCGCCGTTTTTGCTGTCGAGCGCCGCTAATCCTTGGCTGACAATCGGTCTTGTACGACAATTTCGAGTTCGCTTTCTTGAACTCGTGTCAAAAGCCAAGAACCCTGTTACAAAAAGTATCGTTGAACTGCATAACCGCTCGAATACGCCAGTGCGTAGAATATGACATGTTGCTGTGCTTGGATGAGCCGTGATTCAACTCCGTGCAGGGGCCTATTTCATAAAACTATTGCGATTGCAAAATTGCAGAATTGCGCTGCAATTTGCCTCGTCATCACACAATTCTGCAACTTTCTGTTTCATAAAATTGTTGCAGTTGCAGAATTGCCGAGTTGCGTTTGCAACAGTTGCAGTTGGAGAATCGCAAAATTGCGGGAGTACACTTTTGAAAAAGTGGCACTATTCCGCAATTCTGCAACGGTTGCGAAAAAAATCTCGCATCACAAATCGTGGTGCGAAAATAAGTTGCAACTCTGCAATTCTCTCGAAAAGATAAAATTGATGTAAAATTAATGAAGAATAAAGCGGAGTACTAATGTACTAATGCTAGCATAGAAAGAGAGCATAACGATGAGTGAAATGATGTGAAATATGTCATTTTTTTCCTATTTGTAACGAATTGATGGCATATCGTCACAGTAGTCAGTCCAGATTTTGAAATTGAAAGAATACCGCCATGCAAATAAAAATACGGTATCATGCTGTCCGGCTTGAGAACCTCGCTTCAAATTTAAACGAGCTTTTAAGCTTGCTGCAGAATTGCGGGATTGCGGAATTGCAGTTGCAGAGCCGCGAAAAGCTTTATGAAACAGGGTATATCGGAATTCCTCTTGCAACTGTTGCAGTTGCGGAATTGCAGTTGCAATTGCAACAGTTTTACGAAATAGGCCCCTGAGCTACTAATGCTATCATTACGTCGAATTTTTGAACATTATTAATAGTGGAATAAAGCAACACGTAATTCCTGCTTTCCTCTGTTGAGTTACCTTTCGTAATATTTCGGGGTCATTATGTGTCATTCAGAAGTCGGTGTCTATAATTTAGGGGACAGAATATATCACTTTGGGGGTAGAATCATCTCATTTAGGGGACAAACATATTTTTCGCATCACGGGGCATTTCTAAAAATTTTGGGAGCAAAGCAATTCATTTGGAGGCTCATTCATTCCAATTGGTGGCAAAAAATATCGAAATTTGAAGGCATTATCGATCGATTCTAGAGCACATTATATTTAAGTCGAAAGTCATGCCAAAATTCAGTTATAAAAAATCTTACATTCAAAGTGTATTTTGAATAGGGTACTTTCAAGTTTGAGAAACATTTGAAAGAACGAAGGTTTCGGATCTTTAAAGACAGATGCAGCGCGGGCGTAACGATATGGTAACTCTCGAGGCCATGACTACTCTCTAAATCGAGTTCATTGTTTTCGCACCAGAAAAATTATTCTTTGTTTTAACGAAGTTGTTCATTGAAAAACCAATGAAGAGATTCATTGAAAAATCAATAACGTACGTTGAAGTTCAAAACATTGAAATGGTTATTCAATGAATTATTTC
>NIUQ01001042.1:23722-36045 GCA_002796945.1 Plectus sambesii | reverse complement strand
CATTCGCCGCGAAAATCGACTCGCCCACCGCACATTTACACTGCGATTATCAACAAGGAGCGTCGATCAAACCGCCAGTTCATCCAAACGACAGTAAACGACGAAGGTGGAGCGGCCGCCCGAACAATTCTCTGATACTCATCGTCCGCGTCAGTGTCGTTGGCCGATTTTCCAGCGCCCCCACCGCTAAACAAAATGTGAATAACTACATCCGGATTGACCGCCGCTGGCGCGGCAAGTTCGAATGCGCCACTCCGAACGGCTTTTTTCTCAGAACTCGTAATGATTTTACGCAACACGCACAACGAACATTCGGGTCGTAGTGGCCCACTTCTCGTCAAATTGCAATATAGGGACACGAAAACTGGGGTTGCCCCCTACTGCTCGGTAAGCGACCCTCGATTGTTTTTAGCTGCGTATGCCAAGCTGGCCGCGAATCATATCAGTTTATATCATAGTTGACTTAACACGAAGCAGTCTTATCATAAGTTGCTTTAATGGTACATTACTGGAAGACAGGGACGCCTGCAGTCCCCCCTCCCCCTTTGAACTTTCGCTCGCTTGCCGCAACGCAAACTGTACAAATCGATGGACGCCCATCGAGTCCATAAACGCTCATTAGGCAAGGCTCGATGGCATATCTGAGTTTCAACGATAGTAATCAACTATAAGTAGTCCGACTGTTGCTATGTGCGTCTCCAACGAAATTCATTTGCTTTTATTGAAACAGTATCTGCTACGAAGAGCAGCAGACATATCGATCGGATCAACGATGGAAAAACCGACAGGAAACAGATCTCAAAACTTTGCAAAGCGCGAAAGAGCAGCAACAGTAGAGATAGGACGCCTTACCATTCCGCGTTGAGAACAATGAAAGAAAGGACCGCTCACGCTAAAGTTGAGAAATTGCAACTTATAGGGACCCTAGAGTGAAAATTTTAGGAATGTAGGCTATACAAAATCCGAACATTTCGAATACTCCCCATGGCTTTTTTCAGTTCGACTCCTGTGCATATGAAAGTTGCGTAAAAGAAACGATTCTGACCGTTTTTAACACGGTTAGAATGATGACTGACATTTAAACGCAACTTGCACGCACAAGGAAATCGAATTGAAAAAAAGCATGTCGCTTTTCGAAATCTTCTCGTTTCATACAGCCAAAATACTTAAAATCATTTCTTCACTTTTGGATCCCATTCAATTGGTAGTAAAATAAAAGACAACAATAGTTAAAATCTGAATACAATATGAACGCGAAGCACAGTGAGTTTAACCCCGAAAAAGTCAATTTTTCGGAAGCTTGAACACCACTGCGTTCACAAATTCGGCACCACTTTGTCTATCCTGTATTCGGGCAAAGTCCAAAAAATCTGTTAATATGACGCGCAACACAAAGAAATTGCCAACAAAAAGTAGCTTCTACGCCGCCAATTGTACACGAATAGTGAGCAATTATATTGGACAGTTACTTACACACGAACCCAATTTCAGGCAAGTACGCCTCTAAACTTGCAGCGAGTACAGCCGTCCAATTTTGCAGCAAAACTACAGTATGCTTTGAAATATCGTAAAACGCGCGCTATGAACAACCATTATACAAAAACGACGCGTTACACTTCACCTTTAAAGTATGCTCACATTAAAATTAACCATTTCCACAGATTGTCAACGATTGGGGGGAACGTACAGAGATTGATTAAATAGTAAAATGACTGAACCAGAGAGATTAATCTATGCGTCAGACATCGTATACGGGCTACTGAAAATATCTCTGTTAATAATTTGAAAAATTTCCGCGCTGTTATTTAAAAAAAATATGTGCAAAAGATACGACCATCTGTTGCTTGGAAGCTTGCCAAACAGTCGAAGATTGTATATTTTACGGGTAATTCGAAACTGACAGCGCGGAAGTATTTATTAAGCTATAAACGGGCCTTAACACTCGCAGCTCAGCGTTATTGAATTTCGAAAAATCAGCCAAGCGCGACAATTTCTGCTCCTTTCAAAGCTCTGAATCTTCAAACAAAAACAGCGCACCTGCTTTCCTTCCAAAACCATCACCGAGTATCATTTTTCGCCTGTCTAACGATGTACCGCGATGTTTGACGCGTAGATTATTGAAACAAAACAAGAAAGCGACGCGTCGATCGCGAAGCGTCATAATCAATATGGCACCGAGAAGGCAACAGATTCATCAGTAGCAGAAGAGAGGGACGGCGACGACGACGGCGGCTAGGCGGTCTCTTCGTGGGGTGGCGGCCGGAGAAGATCGCCGAGGAAGCCGCTCAGACTCTTGCTCATCTTCACGTTCTGAACATTGGAACTGAGTTGACTCAGCTGCGAGCACTGCGAGCTGTCGGACGGCCGGCGCGCATGGCCCAACTTGTCGTTCGACGTCGGGGAAGGATTGATCCGGGAATTGACGTCTTCCAGGATCTGCAGGAAGCGCCGCTTGCACTTGGCCGACTCGCCGGTGTTCGCGTAGGGTCGCATGAACGGCTCGATGTTGCGGAAGAGCTCCGACGCCGACAGGGAGTCCGGCAAGTGCGCCAGGAACTGGACCACGTCCTCGAAGTCCGACACCAGCAGCTGCTGTTCAAACGTGCGCAAAATGCCTACAAATAGCGCGCTTAGTGTTTACTCGTCACGCGGCAAATGCGTCAATCGGCCGCGTTTTCATCAAACGCCGCGCCAAAGCAAATCAGCCGATGAATGAACGCTGAGTGCGCATGGCGCCAAAATACAGGAATCACTGAAAGGACCCCCTTTTGCTAAAGCTCACTTATTGAAATGTGAGAAAGACTGCCTGCGACTAATACTTTCAATACGAGCTCATACGTGACTGGAATTTGATATTCAGCCATGTTCTCTCATATTTCAATCGCTGAGCTTTTGTGAAAAAGATTTCACTTAGTTATAAAGGATATTTTCATAGCTCCCGGCTCTTTCCGACTGGTACGCTCAAGGATACACATTGCGCTGGACGACTGCGAAAACGAATAAATATTAATATAACGCGTGGCAAAAAGAGCGGAATAATCGCCGAATAGGAAATGTCAATAAGTGCAACCGTTGATAGGTTCCAAACACGCCGCACTTATTTACCGCGCATACTCCAATTTCATTATAAACAGAAGGAGCGCGCAAAAGAAAGAAAGAAGAGCTCACCGAGCGCGGTCTTGAAGAGGAACTCCTCGCCATCCCTGAGGAACATGTCCCACACGCGGCAGGTGACGTCGAGCGGAAGAGATTTGGCATAAAGCGTGTAGACCCTGAAAAAGGAAAGAATGGTCGTGTTGCAAGCGCGAAAAGGGAAAAGTTGTCAAAACGAACCATTCGATCAGATAAAGGTCGGGACGGACGTCCAGCTGGTCGAAGTGGGCGTGCAGCTTCGGAAGCTCCTGTTCGAAGTACTGGTCGTACGCGATAAAGTACTCCGTCATCTGCGGCTGTCGTAGACGGAAGAACGCCAACTGCAGCGGGCGGTTCAGAAGGTTCGCGAACGCCACGAAGGCCTCGTACGGCTCCATCTGCAGCAACAGTACCGCCGCGACGAAGGACATGCTCTGCACCTGAAAATGCGCGGGCTTTTCAAACACGTTCTCTACTATTCGAAGGAATGGATCACGCACGTAGCCGACGTCGGGTCGATAGCAGACGTACGCGCCGACGAGGTTGAGCAACAAGTCGTAGTACGGGCCGCCCTTCTGAAAGATGCCTAGGCTGGGGAAGGTTCGCGACACGTCTAGGTGAATGAGCTCGACAGTGCCCTCTCTATCGACGGTCGGGCTGTCTGAAATCAAAGGAGGAGAGTTAGAGTGAGAAACGGGCGAACTGAGAGAGGAAGAGGGAGATTACCATGGTCCAAGCAGGAAGACGCGGACCGCTTGTGATTGCGATCGGAGGCGTCGGCGGAGGAAGAGGCGGCGGCGGCGGCCAGAGTAGCGGGGTCGACCTTGCTCACGGAGCACAACGACCCATCAGGCGAAGGGTGCCTGGCCTGCTCGGCCTCGGCGGCCGCTTGCGCTAAGCGCTCCTTTGCGCGAGCGCAGCAAATACTGTACAGCTCTGCAACAATTCAAACTTTGCGATACACGCCGAATAAACAAGGAGAAAAAGACAGTACGCACCTTCCGTCAGGTTCAGATCGTTGCCAATCATCAGCGACCATACTCGCCCGCGTACCTTCGCCGGGACGCCCTGCCACCACAGCTCGCGACAACGTTTCGAGTTCTTCCTGAAACAACTCCAAATGAACGGCGGTCAGCAATACTCGACACCATCAACAACTCGCGTACATTTCGTCCCATTTCGGCAAGATCTGGTCGCTCCACTGGCGGCAGGCGGCGGCGGCCTGATCTTCGAGCCGTCGCTGGAGCTCTTTGGCCCGTTTGCGCTCTTTCGCCTCCTTGTGCTCCTTCTTCTTGGCCGCCTCGATGAGCTCGAGGTACTGCTGGCGATGCCTCGCCTCCTCCTCTTCCGACTTGGCCGGCAAGTTGCTGAAATGTTGCGTTGTTTGTAGCTATTCATAGCTATCATTGTTGTTCATAGCTATCTTTGCTATGTGCCCGCGCCTGCTCCCGCTCCCCTGGCGCAACTTTGCACATCGCGCCACCACTTGTTCGAGTGTGTCAACTTTGCGAGCGATCGAACGACTGACCCTTCAACTGCTGGCCAGTTAGACAGATGTTCATCTTTCCGCTCATTGTGAATTGACACCATTCGCAAACACTGCCGACCACCGACTGTATGTATTCGCCGCGCCATACAATGCGATTATTGTTGGTCAATTGGACATCTCGGGCGCCCTGAATTGGCTCGCCTGAGCAAATACTATCGGTCTTTCCCACAGAAGACCGCCGCCGCGTATTTGCATCGCGGGTGGACTGGCGGGCGAAGACGACCCCCGAATTCGTCCTCACTTGGTCGGATCAATTAACGTCGCAAAGAGAATGGTGGTCGTAGTAGGGGGGGAGAGGCGGATTGGTGCGTCCGCCGCGCAGAATTCGGGTGGAATCGCGAAAAGTTGTTTGGGCAGCGGCCGAATTTCACACAGACGGCACACCGCAGGCGCATTATTCACATTCCGCCGCGCGTAATACGCAACGGAAACGAGGCCACGAGCGGGGAGTGGAATTTTCGGACCCACTGCCGTCGCCAGCCGTGACGGCGAGAGCCGCGAGTCAGCCCTCGTCTAATAATCAACACGGTTCGGCTGTTTGCAACAGTCGTAATTGTAACGAGGGACGCCCCCCCCCCGCAACTCCCCCACAGACACACTCGGAGGACGTGCCAAAGCGCCGCTTCTTGCGCTGTAAGTAAAGACAACACAACCGGACGAACTAGTCGGAGATCGCTTTCGGATCCGGCTACGCGCGCCGTCTGCCACACCCCATCAGTCCGCATCGACAGCTATATCCCCAATGAGTCAGTTGGAGGAACCTGATTTAGCCAGACGCCCTGCCCAACGTTTGTCCAAGTGACGCGCTCGCAGGGCGCGTCGTCTTGTGTCATGGCCGTCTTGTGTTGTCGAGCTAATCGCCGATACCGACAGATAAGTCAGTCGGTCGCGCGCGCCGCCTCCGTCTCGTGCCTCATCTGTCAGTCGTCAATGCAATGCAACGCAATGCAAACGCCGTTTTTGTGCGCATCGCGTCGAATTAGCGATTGGCCCACTGGGGGGCGTACGGTCCCGACCCGACGCGACCGCCCAACTGCTCCGCGTCTACAGAGAGCGGTCGCGGCCGGCCTGGTCGTTCGCAGGCGAAAACACGGCAAATTTTTGCGCGACCCGGCGAGGCGGTCTTCCGAAAAACCGACCGGACAAGGCCGCGGCTCGATTTTATCGCCTTAGAGTGGAGGGAGAATGACGCGGAGGGCGGGGAGGGCAGTAGGGGGGAAAAAGAGGAGGGGGGAAGGAGGAGAGGCGAGGAGACGACACGTAGAGAGGCGTCGTTCCGTGTTCGAAGCGATCGCAATTACCGGTCATTCATCGCCAAAGACGCCATCACCTCCCATTCGCACAAAACGCGATACGCGTCCGCGCCCCGTTCCCCTCGCGCCAATGATGATACACACAACCCTACCTCGGCCGGTTCTCCAGAATCAGACCCGTCGTCGACACGATCGATGGGTCTTTGCTGGCTCGACGGTCGCCAAACAGCTTCCAGGGGGCTGCGCTCGGCGTCGTCGTCTGTTTGTTGCGCGAGAACAGTCCTCTGCAAATGTCATCTGTGTACGATTACGCCGATCAGCATCATTATCATATGGCTTTAGTGGGGGGAGAGAGAGAGAGTTGTTGCGGGCAGATGATGCAAGGAGGGGCGTGAGTAAGAGTGCACGCGCCGCGATCAGAGACAAAGTACGATCATCGGTGGCGACGGGCGTCGTTGTTGTGCTGTCTGCTTATAGCGGGGCGTAATAACCGATTTGCGCATTATCACCATTCGAAGAGCGCGCAATGATGCGATCAATGCGGCGCTCGGCAAACAACGACATTCGTCGTCGTCGTCCTCGTAGTCGATGGAGGCGCCGTCGAGGAGGAATCGCCCCGACGGCGCCACCCATCCCGGTCATTAGACGACCCCCTCCAATCGCCGACACACGTGTTTCCCATCGACCTGCGCGGATTAGCTTTCGGGCATTTTCCCGTCTAAACATTGGGCCGGTGGACGCCAGCAGGCGCCGGTGCTTGGGCGGTTTCGATTTCCGTCGACCTTTCGCCGACTAGTGAGAGCGCGTCGACAAATTGCCGTGCGTCGAGAGTGCGAGTAGCGAGTGGAGAGCGAACGGACGAGTGGCGACGCGCCCGTGCGGGAGCGACCGGCGATTCCACCCCAAGGCCGTTCGGCGTCCATTCTCCTGTCCATTCCCACCCCCCGTCGGCGGCGCCGACGCGTCCAACTGTCCGGCCGACGAGCCGCCACTGCCGCCACCACCACCGTTCCCCCACCATCCATCGATTTCGCGCACTTCCCCATCGGCGCGACGCGATCGACCGCCGGTATCGCCCGACTCAAAGATGCCGCCGGCGCAGACAGCGACCGGTCGCTCTGTGCGCCGCGCTGACGTGCGCGAGCGAGCGCGCCGCGACGAACGCGACCAGCCAGCCGAAGACGACGGCCAACACGCACAGCCGACCACTAAATCAATAGGCCGACGCGCCGGTACGCCGCCGCGTCGCTGCGCTAATCCTCCCCTACACCCCAACACAGCTGGTTTCCATTCTTCACATCCTTTCACGCACTCTTTTGTCCGATTTGACCGAACGGCGTTGGAAATGGCGCGGAAAAAGATGCGCCAAAGGCGAGCAGATAAGCGAGGAGCGCCCAACGACGTTGTTTATCAAGCGCTCCAAGCGAATGGTACAACGTTCCCCCGCGCGCTTCCCCGCACTTCGCTTGCTTTTCTTTCACGCCGCTCGCCATAGCTCAAAAGGACGGCTCGTTCGTTCCCCCCGTGCCCAGCGCACAAAAAAACACGGCCCGTTGAGTCAGTCGGCTGGGCCGTTGACTAGATCAATGTTCAGCTGTAATGTAATGGCGTGGAATCGAAAGGCCAGCAAAGTTCCGCTTCGCCCACGCAATCACATGCGCTACAGCGGGACGGCGCAATCCCGGACGCGTGAGTCACTGGTCGCCGAAAGAATGCTGGCGCTGGCGTACTATCAACAAGCGGCTGTGACTAAATTCGCTTCCCTTCTGGCGAGCATCGAGAGAGAGCGGATAGAGATAGAGAGAGCGTAGAGGCGGCGGTTGGGCGCGACGGGGGTAAACGAATAATCGAACCTCGGCAAGCTGATACTGGGCAACGGGAGGCCTCGTCGCTTGGCCCCTCGGTCGTCGCTGGCGGCGGTCGCAGCGTCCTCCTCGGCAAAGCCGTCGTCCTCTCGCGGCGACGAGTGCGATTCGAGATCGGACCCCCAGTCGACCACGGACGTCTGACTTTTGCGGTCCAACGAACTTCGCTTCGAGCTCACCGACTCGCCTGGAACGAAACGTTCGCCAACCGAATAGACGCGATGTGGGGCGGGGTTCTTACCGATGGCGGAGTCGACCGTCTGACCAGTTTCGATCGACGCGGCGCTGGTACTGCACTCGGCGTCGCGCAAAGAAAGCGATCCCATGCTCGGCATGACGGTTCTGCAACGAACTCGCACAATTACACGCATACAGAGGTGCAACGCGTACCTATTCAGGCTGTTCGTTCGACCGACGAATGGAGGCGCCATCGGCGTCGCAAGCAGTTGAATTTGCGACGACTCGTAAGAGCTGTGTCGAATGTGTCCTCGCTTGAACGGCTTCGGCGTCTTCTGCTCGCCGTTCGTCATATCTGCGGCCACACCGTTCCCGATACAGTTGCCGTTACTGCTGGCGACGGCGCAAAGCGGCGATCCGTCCCGAGTCGACATCGTCAACGAGGACGACTCGACGGCTCTCTCCAGTCGTTTAGTGGCAGTATTGTAGACGAGCGGCATGTTCTCCAGCACGGTAGCGAGCGTGGTGGGCGGATTCATGCGATTATGGGCCATTTCAAGTTCGTCGAGACTCTTGCTTCGAGCGAGTGGCGGCCTATCCAGCTGATGTACAAAACACTTCCCGATGATTCCCTCTTCTTTCCTCTTCTGCCGCTCCTCCTCTGAGATTTCCACCTCCACGACTGACAACGACGTTAATACATCGTCCGTCGTCTTCGAATGTTTTCTACGGGCAATTAATGAGAATGGCTGCTGCTGAGACGTTGGAAGCGCTTCTATCTGCTGCTGGTGTTGATGCTCAGCGGTTGTGTCGGTGTCATTACTCGGCATAGCGCCTGAACAAGTCCAGTCCCGACTCCCTGCACCAGCAAACAGATTCTCTTCGCTCTTCTTAAAAGCAGTAATCGCTATCCATCGTCGTAAATTTGCAGCTGAAATTGAGAAAGTCTCAGAAAATCAGTTCATTTTTTTCAACAGCGACGACACCGACGACGCCACGCTGACTACCGCGCCATGGAAAGACACACACTCGTAATTACGCAGCCAGTTGGGGGCGGACTACTTCTCGCCATGCTCCGCTCCTTTGATACAAAGCGACCGAGGTTGACTTGACGCCTCGAGCGACAGGCGACAACGGAATGCGCGTCTCTCTTCTTCCTTTCGCGTCTCCTTTTCGCGGCGTCCCGAGCTGGGAGGGTCACAAGACGTCGAGGCAAAGACAAAACGGGTTCTCGCTCGCCAAAAGTATGTTGCAAAAACGCCAAGTCGCGTCAGACAGCTATAACACGACACGATCCCCCTTTTCCCACTTCCAACATGGACATACATTAGTGAGCCGGTTAAGAACAACGCCAACAAGACAGTCGGACTAGAAGATGACGATTTCGATAAGAAACTGATTTCGCGTCACGAACGCCAAACCTTTGCCCGCATTAGTCGGTCGAGGAATCGCACGCAGCTGAACTTGACTGACATGCACAAACATACACTAACTGTGGCCGCAACGGGGAGGTCGGTGGGGGGAGGAATATCGGCGGAGGAATATGCACTAACCGGCGGGCGAATTTTTACGAGCTTGGCGTCCGCGCGCGCCGATAAGAGTTGGCCGTAAATTCGGACAACCGTGCCGCCGCTGCCGCCCCGACTTGTTCCTTTGATCTGCCCGCCGCACCGTGCGCCCGTCATTTCACTGCTCACCGCCCGTTGTCGCTTGCAGCTCTTTTCCGTGCGCGCGCCTTTTCTTTCTCCATGGCGCAAACTTCTGCCGACTCTTTCTGCTTACCCGACTCCACAGTTTCCACCAGCAACTCATCCAGCGCTTCCGATACCGTCCATGAAGGTATCATTCTTTGCTCTCTACTATTTCCACTTCATCAACGACACTTTCCTATCAAACTGGACACGTTTCTTAAGATCAGATTCAAGAAAGTGCCCAATTTGAATTCGAAAATGGCCTCTTTCATTTCAAAAGTGTCCTATTTGATTGGGAAAGTGCGCTTATTAGCGTGAATTGGTTTATTTCATCTACTTGAAACCGACTTTCTTGTTTTCCTGTTTCAGGAGAGGCACTTTATGACTCAGAAGCGAGAAGTTTACTTTTGCAACAAGCTTTGATTCAAGCAGCCGCCGTTCGCGCGCAGCAGCAGGTAGTGTACTTTCTTCGATTGCGCTGTTCCATTCCTGTTTTCTGGTCGACTCGAGGTCTGTTGATTGTTAAAGGAGAACTTCGGTCGCCTCTCGGTGAAAGGAACATACTGTACATTGTTTTCAGCTACCTGTGTTGAGCTGGCTGTGAATCATAGGTATATTGTAAGTACTTGGCGCTAAGCAGCTCGTCAGAGGTAGCTGAAAAGAATATACGGTACATTCCTTTCGGGTAGGAGTGAATGCAGTTGCCCTTATAAATGACAGCGCGTTTTTAGTTTCAAAAGGTGCGCAAACATACGATTATCGACTACTTGATAACGCTTCCAAACAATCAATTGTTGCATCTTTTGCGCGCGTATTGCAACGCGAAACCGCTGTATCATACTATAAAAAACTAAACACTATTTATAAATCTATAAACAACAGCCTAAATGTGAACTTGCTCCTTTTCAGGCAGTGAAAGCGAGCGCGAACATTTGTTATTCAGCCGAAGAAGAAAGGCAAAAAGTCGCTATTCAATCCCATCCGCTGTTTCCCGTTCTCGAGGTTCGTCCACTTTACGCTTTTTGCAATGTCCCGACTGCGGAAAGATTTTATTACCTACTACTTCTTACTTTAAAATCTCTGTTACACTTCATACGCATCAATTTTTGTAATGCTCATCCTATCATGCCCCAGAGCATTTTCGTTTTTCATACGCCCAGCGCTGACCTGTATTCAGGATTCTGGTTTATCGAAATAACGCCATAACTGATGAAGGTTGTTTGAACGATAAAACAGTCATAATGACGGCGAACGAAATGGGTCGCAACTGTTTTACGACTGCAAATCGCATGACATGTCTGTCATTCAACCAGGATATTGTCTCGCATGCACGGCATTTCAAATACTGATCATAAGCGCAGTTATTCTATTTTAAGGCGCTCCTGCTGAAATGCGAAGACGCCACGTGGAATATGTCGGACAAGTCGATGGATCTCGACGATGTAGTGCAGGTCTGCTCGTCTTCGCTCCTGTCTGTATCTTCAGTAAACGGTCATAAACAGACGGAATGCCCCGCGTCGCGGCCCTTCCCTCCTGTCCTCGTAAAGATAACTGTCGACTTGCGCGTCATGCGTAAATTTTTATGACAGCTATTTCTGCCTTGGACTGCATCGACTCGACTGTGCGCACCGAGCCAGCAGCTAGCATTAATCGTATCTCTACGCGCGTAAATATTCTGAACACTGAACAGTGATGATTCATTTGTGCGGCGGCGGTTAACGAAGCCGGTACGCAGATAAGGTTTATCTTTATTCGATTTGGAGCAAATCATGGGACAACTAAATGCAACATAACGGACTGGATTTTATCCATTAACCAAGAGTTTGGCATGTACAAGGAGAGTATATTTATGAGAGATAGATCCTGCGGCTTGAGGTCCTTTCATCTTCCTGTTGGTGACACTCAAACGGGGAGCAGACTAAGAAGAAGACGCAGGAAGCTTGAGACGATAGCATGAGAAAGAGATTAAATGAAAATTTGCACCATTTTGAACATGAAAGTCACCATCATTAATACTGTGTTGCTCAGTCAAACTGGCAACTTCAACTGGCGTATTTATTCTAATAGTGGGCGGTCATCAATAGTATACTCCATCAATCTCAAGTATTTCGTGATTGAACAAATATTTGCATAATTTCTGCCTATCACCGCAACAGAAGTCTTCCCTGCCTTTTGCTTAGCGCTTTGAAATTGCTAAAAGAGGTTTCAGTCTTCCTGTCGTTAACGCTACTTTCAAATAATCAGAAAACAGTACGACTCGCCGTGCTATCAGAATAAATACGCTAAAGCAGCAGCAAAGATCAAGCGCAGTATGTAGATCCTTAGAGGAGTTGAAACATAGCTTGGAACTAAGAGTATTTTACCAGTACCACACTGATGATGCATGTAACAATCGTAAGGGCCCATCCTGAAATGATAGTTCTTTGAACCGCAAATGCTTCACCGCCATTTGACTCACCTTTAAGTTGAGACGATGCATTGCCTGGACCAGCGCCCGCTATAGCAACATTTGGCTGGGTAGTTGTCACAGTACTATAATCGAATCCATTGCCGCCATTCATTTCGTTGTTGTTTAGGGGAGTTGCATCGTTGAGATTTCTGGAAAAGTCTTGCTGGCCAGTAGGTGGGAACTGCGTGTTTGAGTTTTGATTATTGA
>NIUQ01001042.1:0-23172 GCA_002796945.1 Plectus sambesii | reverse complement strand
GCCAGTATTGAGTGTTGCCTTGATTCTGGTTGGCTCCTAGTGGCGCTTGCTGATTAGGATACTGAGTATAGCCTTGATTCTGGTTGGGTCCTTGTGTCGTCGGTTGGCCTGGATATTGGGTGTAGCCTTGGCTTTGCGAGTTGACTTGGCCCTGGTTGAACCTTTGTGTCGTTGTTTGGCCGGGATATTGAGTGTAGCCCTGGTTCTGATTGAGGCCTTGATTTTGTGGGCTGCCCTGGCCTTGGTTGATTACTTGCGTCATTTGTTGGCCTGGATATTGAGTGTAGCCTTGATTTTGTCCTTGATTGAAATTTTGAGTAGACTGGAATTGATTCTGTGAATTCAAGTTGCCTTGATTGCCATTCTGGGTCTGGCCGGATTGGAATTGGTTGGGATTTTGAGAGTTGTTATTGGTAGGATAGGGAACGGCTTGCGGTTGGTGCCAAGGGAGAGCATTAGATAGTAGCGCGGGCGTCGCTTGCTGTTGATTATTGTTGTAGCCAAAGTTATCAGACGATGACTGCATTTGATTGTTGAAACCATCATTATTCATCTCTGGATATTGTCCTTCTTGATACGGTTGATTTTGATTTTGTCCTTGATACGATCCTTGATTTTGACCTTGATAGGATCCTTGATTGCCATTTTGATCGGCGTTTGTTTGATACTGATTACCGCCTTGATTATTTGGAACTTGGTATTGATTTGAATTGCCATTTTGGCCAGGCACAAATTGATTCTGATTGCCTTGGCTCGGAGACAACGTAAAAGGACTTCTTGTGGTGGAAAATTGTTGGTTGACCACAGAGTCTTGCAACTGTCTGTTGTAGTTCGAGTTGGGGCTGTTGTAGTAGTTGTTGAGGGATTGCTGTTGTTGCTGGCTGCGAATTCGATCTTGGTAAATGTAGTCGTTGACTCGCGGCATATTTGGCCGCAAAGTAGTGGTTACGTAGCCATAGTTGGGTTGCTGGTAACAGTTGGGACACGGTTGCTGTACAAAATGCGCCTGTGAACGTAATTCAATTGATTTAAGCAGAACTTTGCGCAAAGTAGGATTGTCAATTGCTCAGCGCAGTCAATCGTAACGTACCGTTCGGACGATGTTGGCGATTAGGAGAAATGCGAAAGTTACGGCGGTCCTTTCCATGGTTTATTGGCGCGATGCGCTGTTTCAATACAGTGGAACAGACGACAGCTGAGACAGCGCCCCTGGCCGGATCCGACCGACTGGCCAGCCTTATCGTATCTAGTTTCTTCTGTGGTGGCGTGCCGGCAGCTTTTGTTTGCCAGTTGCAGTCGCGTTATTTGCTTTCGGACACGTTCGATCGCCGCACCAGTTGAGGGCGTTGATGTTTGTTAGCCTTGCGGCTTTTCTTTGCTATCGCTTTCGTGCTCGGAAATGCCTCTTGCTCATATTTACTTGTTCAGTCGATAGTTGGGGCAATTTTTTGTTTGTTAGTATATACTCTGTAATTTATACGGCACTTTCTTTTTTCGCAACGTTAAGTCTAATAATCGACTGGATACGGTATTTATAGTCGTTCTTTGCAGATGCTAAAACGACTCGAGGCCGAAGGTCGCCCCGTTCGGACTGGCGATGACGAAGTCGACCGACTTGTCCGCGACTCAATTCTTGTGCTGCGAATGAACTTGGTGGAATTGGCGAAAGTCGCCGATTTGTGCGACGATTTCCGAACCCGATATGTCCGTAAGTATAACATCAGCTTGCTCGTTGAGGGAAAATCTTGTACAGCTGAACCTGAATATGACAGAGAGATCATTTTTAATTTTTCGCCTGCCGCACTTGTGCTGTGCTACAGTGTTTAAGAGAACTCGCATGTTAAAGAACTTTCGGCTAGTGGTACAGAGTAATTCGTAAGATCTCGCACAATTGAGGTTATATAATGTAAATATTCGTTCCTCTAAAGTCAACAATTTTCTTTCTTGTTACTGACAAAGAAATTGCACCTCTAAATGAAGGTTCGACTGTAATGTGACGCGTGACATATGCATTAAATACATTTTTGCAGAGTGCATCAAGAGGAAGATGAACCAAGAGACGTTGCTGGGCTTTGGAAACGACAGCGACGACGAGTCGATGAACGGTGACGGTCGCTGCTCGCCGGGCACGAGCAACAGGGCGCGCGGCGCGGTCGCCATGCTGACCACTGCCCAGGGCACCGTCTCCGTTCCTCTCGAAATTTACGCCAATTCCGACGTTTCCCGAATGGACCAAGAGGTACGACGCTACAGTTTTCGCATAAGACTTATTAAGTCGTTCCATATATTCTGTCGTTTTTTGAAAATTTCGGATTACTATATAACAGTGGTAAATGACCGCCGTGGACTAATTCTTTTTTCATTTTGTAACTCATCCTTTGGGCTAAAAAATGATCAAAGATTAGCCCACGGCGATCATTGTTCACTGATATATTCGAATCTGAAGTTTCCGAAAAATGGCAAAATATATGGGACCACCTAATATTCCCTCTAATGTTCTACTCATGTTCAGTGAACACCCCCTTTCCCNATATATTCGAATCTGAAGTTTCCGAAAAATGGCAAAATATATGGGACCACCTAATATTCCCTCTAATGTTCTACTCATGTTCAGTGAACACCCCCTTTCCCTTCCTTGTCAGCGGCTGTTGTCTTAGTGGTGTTGAGTCATCGCTTTTTCTCTTACGAGGACTTAGCTCTCGCCGAGAAAAGAAGGGAAAGTGACGTAGGCTTCACATCTATCCAACAAACGACAACATACGTCATGTGTATTGTTTTCACTTTTATAATTATATTTTCCAAATCAGAAAGGATATCCGCCCGTTCAATTGACGCGAAAAATTCCCTCTGACTAGGAAAGTGTCCTTATTAAAGTGAAAATAGTACATATTAGGTACGCCTCGATTCCTGTATATTATAGGCTACTAATGACGCCATGAATGTCAATTATCCAACCAACGGGCATTTCTCGTTTGACGACGACGCATTTAATTTCGAGCATCGCGGACCGGGGCGAAAGAGTTCGTTACCGAAGAAGGCGGTCGACGTGCTCAAAGGATGGCTGTTTCAACACGTCACGGTCAGTGGTTATCGAGAGCGCATCATAAGTAAACTAACAATAGCTTGTTTAGCATCCATACCCGACAGAATTGGAGAAAGCGCAGCTATCTCAGGACACCAGCCTAAGTCTGAGTCAAGTCAATAATTGGTGTGTTTGCGCGTTTCTTTCTTCCTATAGGAGTATTTATTGGCGGCTTTTAAGGTTTATTAATGCGCGCCGCCGAATTTTGCAACCGATGCTCGACGGTCCGTGCAACGAATGGTCCCAATCGGTCACTGTACCGAAGAACAAGAAACAGCGGTTGTCGACCGCTTCTTCGCCCGAAATTCAATGTTCGCCGTTGTCGGCCGATGCTTCCGTCGCAGTTTCCGCTGCAGATACGACAAGGTGATTCATTTTCTGCCCTATCATCGGCGTTTCTTCGTCAGTAACAACGCAGCTAAAGGAAAATACAATGGAACTCGGTTATGGCGGCGTCGCTTATAACGGTAATTTGCTTGTAGCGGTCGGGTTTGGCCGGTACCAAGTCTTCGCTCTCCTATTTTTTTGTGCCAGGCAGTAATCGTATGTGACGGTAGTAATCACTTTTATTGGTCAAAAACTGCCGGTCTCACAATTACCCGGTATAAACGATTTCTATCGCATGAATGAGTGAGTTGTAGCAATTGCATATATCGTTATGAGACAAATTATTTGCTAAGACTGACTGTAATAGTGATTGCAAAAATATTTCGAAAAGTACTTCTTTTACTCAATGTTCTCGATTATAGTTTCTCGCTATGAGACAACGCAACTTGAATTTCGCACGCAGACCTTTTCGTTGCGATGCAAAAACTTGAGATTATATTATTGATGAGGGACTTTTGAAAATATACCTTTTCCACTTTAATAAGTACACGTTCTACTTTAACGAAGACATTCAAGTCAAATCTGCAAAGAATATGTCCTCTTTGAAGTGAAAATGGTGTTACTCGCCAAAGGATCGAAATATTTGTGCTTTAGGGATCAGGGAGCAGGAGGATCAAGCCCTGAATCACGGTCATCATCCGTTACTGCAACCTCGTAGTTTAAATAGCTGCTCGCTTTTCGCTGCTGGTCAGGTGATCTCCGTTTATTTTTCGGTCATGTTTGCTCAGGCATATGCATCCTCACATTTGCACACACACGCCAACGCTGTGTATACTAACAATTGATATTGTCTTATTCCAGTTTGATCGTCACTTGCTACAACCGTAACCACTTGAATTTTTGTGGCTTGCTTTTCGGTACAGTAGAGCCTTGATCAATGCAGCGTTTCGGCATTCAATCAAGATCTATACTTCTGTTATCCCGCTTTTGTACCATTAGCACTCTAATAAGGACACTTTTCAAGTCAAAAGGGACGTTTTTCAAATTAAAAAGGGCATTTCCAAGTCAAATGAGCCTGATAAATGTCCTATTTGATTTGGAAAGCTTCCTTATTAATGTAAAAAAGATACATCTAAACTAAATTTATCCGGGTTCTGCTGTACACATTATCACTATTGCCTCTAAATCCATTGATCCGCCGCAGTTGCCTTGATCTTCTTTTATATGTGTACTTGTGTCGATTTACAGTGCTCTTATCGCATCAGTCGTTAAACTCAAGTTTGATTGCCATCATTGGAATTTTGTCAACTTTGTGAGATTTCAAAAGACTGTGTGTCTTGTCCCTGGCTGTATCTGGCGTATATTGCATCGATATTGCTTGTTTTGTCTGATCATGGCCACAACTCGATACTTGGATATTGCGGAACCGTAAAAGATTTTTACCTCGTTCATCTTGAAACCGCGTATTTTCGTTGAACAGTTTAACAAAAAATTATAAGACTGTGAACGCCATAAAATATAAAAATTGTTCTATATTAATGACAACACTTTCACTGACACGAACGACTAGACCTCGATCACGCGCAGCGTATATAGTTGGCAGAAATGAAAAATGGTGCTTGAAGTACAAAATGAAACCACTTTGGTGTCTACTTAGCTACCGAACAACTCTTGAAGCGATTCTATTGAATCAAGATCGCTGCTATCGCTACCATCGTTGTCAATGTGAAGCCTATAACGAGACTGAAGTCAGTATGTTTTTAGAACTACTTCAACCCACCGTTAGCTTGAAGAAGCGCCATTGCGCCGTTTTTGGGCGTAGTGTTCGGAGTGTTATTCGTAGTGTTGTTCATACTGCTCTGCACCAGCTTTGTATAGTCTCTGTTCGACACGTCCACCATCATGGGGACAACGGTTGGGCGCCAGATGTCATTCAGGCTGTGCATTTTCAACGCATCTGAAAGCCAAGACTCGAAACCATAATGGTGGGAACGGCCGCTTGAATCGAATCGGAATAGGAACACCTGCCTCGTCCTCATTATTTCAATACCGTGTATTTTCAGGACTGCTGGCGCTGTTCCCTTTCCTCGCGATAGAATAAGAAGAATAAGAATAATGAAACTTACTAGTGTTCACATCTGTCATATTTCCAGTCGCCAATAGAAGACGAAATGATTCATTCAATGGGCGATACGACCCCAGCTGCTGGAGTTGATAGGTGGAAATCGCCATACTGAATGTGCAGTACAGTAATCCATCTGCCGTCGAGGAAGCTATGGGCTGCACAGAACTTTGATACTGCTGTTCGAGGATGCGATTTGATTTCATGTTGGGCTCGTTGGTGTACATGCCTACTCCTTTATATCCTTGTGAGGTGAAAATACACGCCGTTACTAGCTCGTCACCCTAAAATTTGAACGTCTCTGACAGATGTCATCTCGCTTAATACCACCGTACCATTTTGTCATCAGTTGAGAAGCCCAGAGCGATATATTTCCCTTCATATCCCACTGGCGCAGCTGGTCTGCTGATCAACTCAAAGTTTATTCCTGAAATTATCGCTTGAACACGTGCGAAATTGAAAGTTTTGAAGCGATACTGTCATCGTTGGTTCGGTTGAATGTAACGCCAATCGTGCAGTTGTTGTTGCTTAACATGTTCCATGAGCAGTCTGAGGGATAGAATAAGCAGCCCTTTGTTTTCACACACTCATCAGCGTTTATGGCGAGGCCGTAGCTCTGAGCGACAATCGTCATCTGAAATTTTATCTAATTCATTAGGGATACTGTAGGTGAGGATCTGACCAAGATGCAGCCGATCAGTTGGAGGAGATGGAGGCGATCTGAGCGCAGCTGGACCATTGTCGATCTAGAGGTTCGGCGGGGCAGGGGACCGATGAACTGATCGCGTGCGATTTGGGGTGACGGGAGAGAGACAGCGAACGCAACGACAATGACGATTGATGCGACGAGCCGCCCTGCTACGCCGCCGACAGAGGAGATGATTGTCCGTCAGCAGCAGTTTGTTTGCACGCGCAGCATGTGCGTAATGAGTGGTTCGTTTCGGTTACCGAGACAACGGCGACAACGTTGCTGTGGAGGCTGACAGCCGATTGGGGAGCTTCATCGGCTGTCAGCTCAGCTTCACCTTGACAATCTATGCGTTTCGCTACGGGCGATACGAGAACATCCAACTGACTTTAATTAAAGACCGTTGCTACGCTCGTAGCTCTTACTAATATGCAAGGCGTGACATCCTGACATTTTCATCTACGAACGCTCAACAACAGTATTTATCGCCTGATCACGTATTGAAAATCGCAAATCGTCTTGCTGCGCAGAAACCAGCTACTAGAATAGCGCTCATCGTCAACATCCCGTACGGCGCCACGCGACCTAAACGTAAATAATGTTTATCGTACTCAGAAAGTCACACGATCGTTCAATATCTAACCGCAATGATTTCTATCCGCGATTAATTGGTAGTCTTGCCAGTTCATTACTTTGTTCCAATTGGAAGCGGAGACTGCGGATAGAATCTTAAAAGATATCAAAAAAGCATATTGCATCATGACAAAGAAAAGAAACATTTATATGTTCTTACCATCACGAAAAGCAAACCCGTAGACAGCCAAGATGCCATTGTCGTGCGTCCAACGTTTGCGCAAATTTCTCTTAAAGAAAAATGGCCCAGAAGACATAGGGATCTTTCGATTAGTGTGCGGCCCAAGTAACTTCTTGGAAACGCCGATGGAAACAATTGCACTCATCATTTATTCATCGTAGTGTCGTCACTATATTGACAAAGCGCTGAGAGTAAGTTAATAGAGGTTGCGTCGGAGAGAGCAGCGGGGGGACGTAGAGGGAGGCGCAAAAAATTATTGCATATATGATACAAATTACCGCTTTCGAGTCGGTAGGGGAGCACGCTCCCTGCGTCCGTAGTTCCGTGTCCTATACCTGATGCTGGATTGGGAAGCCAACCGAGGCACGCAGTTTATTGCCATATTTGGTGTCTTGCAAGTGACCTATGTGATCGCTTCCTACGATCTTAAAATATCGTTTCTTGTCGAGCGATGCTATCAGCGACCTTTATTGCATAATTGCAACTATGAAACGCTACTTGTTGATGCGAACGCGAACGAAGAAGGAAGCACGTCAGTAGACGGCGAAGAAACGAGTTTGTCGAAACTATGCCTAGAAGATAGGGCGCCCGTGAGTGCGGGCGCAAAGTGCAAATAAGTCGCATGTGTTGTAATAAAGATCGTACAAAATGTCGTACCAGAATGCCCCGGTGCTGAAGCCGAAGACTCCAGATACATCGTCGATCCGGTCCGAATCGAGCACGAAGTTGGAATTTCGTGTTTATGACGCGGACGAGGAGCTGGGCAGCGACGCGCTCTACTGGGAACAGGCGCGGTCCGTCACCTGGCTCGAGTTTATCCTCGCCTTGTTATTGCCTCTTCCTTTCGGCCTAGTGCGCGGTGATAACGGACTATGGAACACTTCGGTCTTCCGGGCTTTCTGGCGCCTCCTCTCCAATCAGATGGCCAAACCCGATCAATTTCGCCCCGCACTCACTCTGTGGTCGACTTCTGTGGGCGCTGTTTTTATACTCGCTTACCTTGTGTCAAATATCGGCTCGTTCTTCCTTGTTTTTGGCGCTTACTTTTTGGTCAGTTCCACCTTGCTGATGTGTATTGATTGTTTGGGCAATAGAAGGAGAGATCCGCGTCGTGAGCGCTTTCTCTACGAAGGCATTTGATATGTTTATAAGTTCTTGGATAAAGTTATGACTTTAACACCATGCCAGCTGGTTTTTCATACACTTTTAAAAGAAGTGCTCTGTTTTCGACTTCGTGTCATGAGTCCGGTTCTATCAGCGAAACAAACAGTCAGCAACGTAAAACATTGAATTTTTCGTACCATCATCTTTACCAGAAGTCACTGGCATAGTTTTGGCACAAAAATAAGGCCTTGTTGTCTTGATCATGCGGTCAGAAGAAGTAAGGCGGAAGTTGAGCGGAACGGCATGAGCGCTCTATTTAGATGCAAGGTGAACGACGGGGCTCTTCGATCAGTGATGCTGATAAGAGAAAAGACGCGAGCACAGCCAATTGGCAGACAGGCCCACAGTCGCTCGCTATGCGGGTCGTCTGAGGAGTCGAAGTCATTGCGCTCACACTATGTAAGTGTCGGAACTTTGGAAATAGCTGTCATATTTGTTTCGGAACGCAATGACTCGTTGTTTAATTCGCAACCTATGAGAATCAGTGGAAAGTTGGAACTTGTTTCGGCCGAACACTGACTGTCGCCACTGCCGTCAGACAGTTTACGTCTCAGTCGCGTCAAAGTTGGGTTGTCGGTGACTGGCAGGCCGAGCACTTAATCGGTGTGTGTATGAAAATGCTCGGAGTGGTCGTATTCAGCGGTCGCGATGAAGTTGTATACGTCAACGGCAACGCCCCGATGCGCGCCAAGCTTCTCCTTAAGCAGGCCGAATTCTCGACAGATTCGTCGACGAGTGGCTATTCGGAGATGGGCAGCTCCGCCGATCGCCTCTCCAGCTCGCCGCCACCCCTCGACAAAGTCAGCGGCAAGAAATCCGCCGACTTCGATCTGAATGCTTTGACTCAGTATTTTCTTCCTCTGGTCGTAATGTACAGGGCGAAAGAAGAGCTCGACGGCGATCCATATCGGCATATTAAAGTGCACGGGATGCAGCTGCTCTTTCACGCCATGCGCGAACGCTTTATTATGGTCGTCATCATGTCTTCGCCGGCAAAAAATACTGAAAAAATGCGGCGATTTTTGAAAGACGTCGCCGCTGCGTTCTCTTTGCATTTCGGCCCGCTGCTGTCGCTATTTTCCAGTTCTCAATGGCCGATGAAGTCATGTAGACGGAAGTTAAACAGAGCGGTCGACGAAATTGTCGCCAACTTCGACCACCCCTCGCTCGACAATCACCAATGGCTGGCTAGGTGTGTGGACGTTTGCGCCTACAGCTATTCCACGCAGTCGCCGCTCGCGCGCGAGCTGGCAGTTGTTGCGAATGAGCTACAACTGTTTTTGGGCATTTCTCACTGTCTTGTTATCAGCAATCGTCAACTGCTGGCGGCTCATTCGACGCCGCTCGCAAAGAATGGATCAACAGTGCAAGTGCTGCCAGTTCGCGATATTCTACTGCTGCTTCGATCGGGGTCGCAGTCGAGCAGCCGACCGCCGCGAACGAAGCCAAAGTGCCAACATGCTTGGTTGTGTGATTCGACATCAACGGAGAAGCGCTGTCGCACATTGTGGGATATATTCCGGGTGGAGATTGTGGCGGGCACCGAGCTCATCTGCGCCGGCGAATCAAACTGCGCCCCGTTAGTGTCCAAGATCGCCACCCTCATCGACACGCTCCGCCTCTTTCTGTTTGACCACCGACTTGAGAGCATTGTGAGACGCCATCGCCTTCAGCTTTTCCTTTTCCACCATTTTAGCGAGAGATTCAACGGCTTGCATCAGACTGTCGGCAGCCGACTGGTAAGCGCTGATCTTGGTCACGAATTCTTTGCCTTCGTCGCGCAAGTCGCTCGCTTCCTCGGCAGATTTCGGTTTTAGAAGTCGTATTTTATTGAGTTCGTCGAAATAAAGTCCAGCCCGTGCCAGCGCCTCGTCCGCCATCGCTCCGTCTTCTCGCTGCGCCCAATAAGATCGGCAGCTTATGTCGCAAATGTTGTCTGCTTGTTGTCATAGCAACCGTTCAATCGCACGCCACGTTTCCCGAGCAATGTGCTTAGTGACGCGTGAGATATGGTACAATTCAAGGCTAGGCTTGATCAACCAAAAAATCGTAATCAAAAAGCCATGTCAGCGTAAAAAATTGTTCGAATGCCCTCTCAGTTACAAATATCAGGGGTGTATTGTATGTGAGTACTGCAAGTTCTGAATGTCTCTGAATATTGCATGTGCACTCATACCGACCGATCGAATATATTGGTTCCGCATTAGTTGTCAAGATTTTTCGACAGCCCGAATCCGACGTGGCGTGCAGACGTCGTTTCCATTTTAACAATAAATCAGCATACACCCTGGAAGATGTCTTCGACAAAGCACCTCTATTTCGCTTTGTTATTTATTATAAACGAAGCGCGATTCCATGATGCTCCGTAACGGTGACAGCGGCCCGAAACCAATCGCTCCCCGACAAAACGTCAGTAACTATTGCGTATTTATTCTTTGACATGGTATCTCTGCTTTCTTACATTTAACAAATCTGAACATTGCTTCAGAACGTGACGAGAAATTTAAGGATTTCCGGCTCTTGTGTCCCCAGGGCGTCGACTGCACCTGTTCTGCGTAACACACGAGCCGTCAAAGTGGCGCACAAATCCTCGCCGGCACTGGCAAACATTCGGAATGCAGTTCAACGTGCAGAAGGACACTTGCGGCTTTTCGCAAGTCGGTTCGCAAGCGGTGCCACATTTTGCAAATTGTTCGTTTTCACCGCACTGGTCTGAAATTGTCCATACGAGTGCGATGGATGAAAAGTAAGCCTCATCCTACCGTCGAGCGAAACGCACTGGCCGTTTCTGCACACAGTTCCGGGTCGGCAACGCATTCGCGAGCACTGGTCAAAACTTCTACACTGCGATGATTCTGGTACACACTGGCCCTGGGAATTGCGGAAGAAGCCATCCCGACAGCCGCATTCGGGCTCGCGGCAGTCTAACGTACATGCTCTGCGGCCTTGGTTGCACGACTGATCGCACGCTCCGCAAGCCTTCGCCTCCTCGTTACGGCCACACCGGAGCTCTGAATTGCAAGCAGAATACCGCAAGAGTCGGGGTCTATTTCAAAAGGCTATTGCAATTGCAGAATTGCGGAATCACAAACGCGTGATTCATTATTTTTCACTTATTTTCGGTCTCCTGGTCGATTACCGCGCTTGTGATTCCGCTCTTTGCAATAGCACTTGTTTTATGGGAATATTGCGCAAAACTCACCGATGGGGCATCGCTCGCGACGAACGCATTCGCCGCCGGCTCTCGCCAGCACGAAGCCCTCGTTGCAGAAGCAGCCCGGCTTGCAGTCGGCGGTGCAGGCGACGGCTGCCGAGCCCAAGTCGCACCGAGCAGGGCAGGCCGATCCGCACTGCTCAAAGTGCCTATTCTCTCCGCAGACGCAGCGACCGTCGACGCAAGTCGTGCCGAAACCGCAGCGAATCGTAGCACACGATGGCCGCTGCGCTGACACAATCACCATCGTCCATCCCTGCAACTCTCAGCCATTATCAGTCGACTGACAAAATTTTCTTTTACCAGCAGCAGTACAAACAAGCAGCACTTCTTGCTCTCCATTTTGATGGAACGCTATGGAGCCCTGAACGTCGAATGCGAAGAATAAGGAATCAAATCACGCTTGGTGCGCTGCAAAATTCCTTTTATTACCGGCTGTTTTGACTAGACGACTGAATCAAGCTCGTCTTCCTAGCCAATGCATACTGCTTTAGATGGATAAAACGTTCACTGTTGTGTCTTTGAAATAAATGGAACAGTATGAAACCTTTATNCAAGATATTTTATTCCAAAATGGAATGACACGGCTGAGCATATTTTAATTGCTTAGCAGTTGGACGGTTCGATGCAGGAATCGTTACGACGGACGAATCCCTGCAGACACTGGCAAGCGTTCACCTTGCATTCTTTGGAACAAAACTCTGGTTTTTGGTTGTCACAAGTGGGCTCGCAAGCCGTCCCGCATTCTTTGAGTTCCTCGTTAAGACCGCACGTTTGATCTGAAACAGCGACAGCCGGCATAATTTTTATGATCCAATCAGAGATAGTTTAAGACGAACTGGTTTTTTCCGGTATGCACTGGCCGTTGACACAGGTTGTTCCAGGAATGCACAGCGTCGCGGAGCAATCACCAACCGCACCGCAATCCGCTTCAGGAACGCATTTATTCTGGTTGTTGCGCCGATAGCCGTCGATGCAACCGCATTCGGGTTGACGACACACCAGCAGGCAAGCTCTCAACTCTTGATTGCACTGAGAATCACACGCGCCGCACTGCCTCTCGATTTCATTTTCGCCGCATTGCAAGCCTAAAAGCAGAGCTTTGCATCTAATATTGTTTGTTGTTGTAACCTGCTCTGATTGGGAAGGATTAAATTCGGCCTCAATAAAAACTGAAAACAGTTCCTATTAGATCGCGGCCTGCAAGTGACCCGTATAGACGCCCGCAGTCTAAAAAAGGCCTGTTTACGCCCGGCTACACAGAATATGTTCTGCCTGGCAGAAAATATAATCTCATTTAGACAAAGAGAGCTTTTAAGGGAATCTTTCATTCACGCACTCATAGGACCTTTTACAAAATCTTTATGTGAATTGTTTTCAGTATTTATAGGGGCTGTTCTCAGTTCTATCCACATTGCTTACCGCTTGGCTTAGAATCGGACGGACACTCTTCCTTCGTGACACAGCCGTCTTGCGAGTTGCCGCTTTTGAAGATGAAGCCGGGCTTGCAGACGCAGCCTCGTTTGCAGAGGGTAGCGCAAGCCGTGAGCAAGCCGCGATTGTTGCAGGTAGCCGGGCAGGCGCTCGCGCACTCCGATTCCTCGGCGTTCGGCCCGCAGAAAGTCTCATTGGTCGAACCTCCTTTTTGTTCAACGCACTCGCCATTAACGCAATCGTAGCCGGCTTTACAGCGGATTGTTGCGCACTCTATACATTCATGATTCAGCTACTAAATTTCAATA
The DNA here is from genome assembly GCA_002796945.1 of Plectus sambesii. NCBI lineage: Eukaryota > Metazoa > Nematoda > Chromadorea > Plectida > Plectidae > Plectus > Plectus sambesii. The sequence continues at coordinate 10,019 of NIUQ01001042.1, read as the reverse complement.
TTCATCAAGCAAGTTGCTTACTGTCGTCTTGGGACGGGCAAGCCTCTCGTGGTACGCACGCGTCGACAGCGTTCAAGACAAAGCCCTCATTACAAACGCAACCAGGCTTGCAGTTGAAGGTGCATATTTGTGTGGCGCTGTCAACGCCACAGCGGGCCGGACACGCCGTCCCACAGCCTTCGTAGTGCATGTTCGCTCCACATTGGTCGTCGCTTGATGGGTCAAGGCACTTTCCATCAACGCACTTGGATCCAACAAGGCATGAAACCGCAGCGCATTCTGAAAAAACAAGTAAAGGATAGTTATGAAAGGAGAATAGATAAGTGCGGCTAACTGTCTGTCGGCACTGATCCGGAGTCAATCTGGCAGTCTTCTCTTCGAATGCACGCGCCACCACTTTGATTGAGTATGAAGCCGTCGTCGCAGACACAGCCTCGTTTGCAGGATTCGATACAAGCGCCGGCGAGGTGCTCCATTCCACAGACGGGGGGACAGGCGGTGCCGCATTCAGTAAAGTGCATATTGGGGCTGCAGAGTTGATCATTCTTGACGCAGACGCCTTCTACGCAGGTGGTTTCGCTGTTGCAGCGTACCGTGGCGCACGGGCCGGGGAATGGCGAAGTGGGCTGTAGGGAGCACGCCGACTTGTGCACGCAATTGTTGGAAGCATCGCGCACGAAATCGGATTTGCAACCGCATTGAGCTTGGCGACAAATCATTGGGCAGACGATGTTCTGATTGGCGCACGTCGCGTCGCACGCACCACAACTTTTTATCTCCTCATTATTGCCGCATTTCGGATCTGTAATTGATCGCTTAATACAACTCGTTTAGTTGGTGGAAGTAGCGAAAAACAAACCGCCGGCTAGAATGCAACGACCATTTTCGCAACGTGAATTGATCGGACAGAGCACAGCGGCGCAAGAAGAGGTCGGATTGGGCGGTGATTGGCCGGTACCAATGCCGTTTTCGCCTGGAGATTCGGTGTCGACGGCAGAGGGCTTGCACCTCTCGGCGCATGCGGCGCGATTTTCGAAATTGTTGGCGTTGCCGGCGGAGCCGCCGTAGGGGAAGGGGAAGCAGCGGTTGTAGCGGGGATCGAAGTGATAGCGCAGTTTGATCGCTTGTCCCTCGCCGCTGTCCATTTTTTGGAAGCACGACACGTCAACCGATCCATCGCACTTGATGATATATTTGGGACAGGTGCTGTCATCGGGCGCGCCGGCCTCCAGTTGCCATTCGCAGCCAGTATATTTGTATCTAGGCTTCGCTGGATCTCTACACTTGGCGAAGCAGACGGCGAAAGCGCACGCCTAAAAACTATTCGCTCAATTGAATACGAAAATAATAATAATAAAAACGAACCAGGGTGACGATTGCGCAAGTTGACTTCATGCTTTCGCTGCGAAAAATGACGACGACTCGACCCCGACGACACAATAGCGTGAATGGCGAGAGGATGTGCAGTGGCCTTAAATAATGGTTCAAACGCGCACTGCGAAAAACTTGTTTTTGAGGGTTGGGGCACAGATCGTTGGGGGCGCGAGGGCGGACGCGGAAAGTCGCCAATTTACCTGTTCTCTTTGTTCGCGGGTCTCGTTATCCGAGATTAGCCCAGCTGCTACTAAAAGCGCAAACATCAACAAGAGGGGAGAGGATAGAGATCAAGCAACTATTTTTTTTTGAAGCGATGAACAACTGACCGACTTCGTGCGAGGTCATTTTAGAGCATATGGCAGCGTACGATAATATCTCTTGTGAATCATCTTTTGATTGCCTCGCGCACAAAGCTCGTTGTTGTGGGAGGTAACGGCGAGGACCAACTGCGATTCATTTTTAGTTCGAAGAGTTTTAATCGACAACAAGCACGCTAATTTCATGAGATCAACGGTTGTGTCGACTAACGAGCTGTTTTCATGTGGCATGATCACTGTGACATGACAGCAGCTAGATGGATCGCGCTGAATAAAATAAGCTCTACTTATTAAGAGGCAACGTGAAAAAGTGAGAAAAGTAAAAGGTTTGAGAAAATTTTCAGGAAGGATTAAACATCCAACAAATGTTACAAAAACTACACTGCGCATCAAGCATATACGATCGAGTAACAGATTTGCTCGCGTGACACGAAAGAATATAGTGAGTGAAAACAATGAATGTTTTGTCCACTGGCGTGCTGCTTTTAATTATTTTCGAGTTGCAAATGCAGCAAAATGGCGTCACCGATAACAACGTGCGACTCCGGATGTGATATACTTTTCCGATATTAACAAACGCCACTTTCCAGCCCGCCTACACTGTGCCCACGCAGCGGCTTGTCGCCGCCAACGACAAACTGGTCGTGACATTACGCAACGCTCTCGTCTTACTGCTAATAATGATAAATTCGCATCGGCTGATATGTTTGCCAAAACCAGTCGTACTTTTGGTTGTTCCTGTCATTGTAATTACATCGGCGATCAACAGCGCAAGCAGCATCAGCCGCAACGTCATAATTCGACAATACTCGATAAACTCATTTCCCTTTTCTCATATAATTGACGAGAGTAAGACATACACTGAAGGACTAGGGTAGTATCGGTTTTTAGGCACATTCAAACTTTTCTGCGACTCTTTGCGCTAGTATGAGCCGAAATGACAGCAAAAAGGATTGTGGCTGTTTGAAAAGTGCGCGCGCACTGTATTGATGCGCACGATTTTTAGTCCAGGGAAATGATTTCAGTGGAATTTAATGGCACGATGCCAAAAACAAGTGACGTGAGCAGTTGATGAACGTCGAACTCGAAGATCCGGCAAACCGAAAGCAACGGCGAACAGCCGAGCGAAGGTTGGCAGAGGAGTTGAAGAAGGTTGTTGGTGAAGCGCTATCAATATTGAGCGCAATTGAAAGTGGAGGTTAGACGTTTAATAATGACGTCAGAAACGAAGAGAGACGAGACTAAAGTGAATAAGAGCAAGAAAAAGCAGTCACCCCCCGCGAAGCGGTTTTTCGTAGTGTCCTGCTTATTCTGCGATCAAGAGAAGATCAGCGATGACCATGGTCAGCAATCGACTGCCGACGAGTCGCGACAAAGGAAAGCTGAAATGACCGACGACAGCGACGTATGGATTTTATTTGGCTATCGAATCCTATGGGATTTGGCCCGTGTCCAAGACTTAACTGATCTCTTTTCGAGTTTAAAAATTGAGCAAATGATCTTTCTTCGAAGATTTAAGTCTTGTCATAAGCGTGTGCATTAGTTTCTGTTTGAAAATGGACCGATAGGCTGAACAGCTGATTGGACTCGTCGCAGCTTTGCGAGAGCAGCTAACGCGCGCAGTTAAGCGCAATCTGAAATCGCGAATTTAAATCTTAAAGAGCAATAAGTAATGTGGAATGTATTCTTAATATTTATATAACCAGCTCGCGTTTCTTCTGCGAGCTGCTAAAGCACGCCTGACCTTTTACAGCTAAAAATGGTTCTTATTTGTTGTCGATTGTTGTGGCGATTGCAAACGAGTAAGATTGTCCATTTAGGCCTATTGGATCTGCCCTGCTTGTGCAATCAGCGAAAGAGAGCGGACCGAAGCGTTGGAAGCCACCCTATTGGTCAGTTGTTGATGGGAAATTATTTGAGTGATGAAGAATTTGATTTCAGCTCGACAGAGAGAGCTGCACCCGCACGATCCCCAAAGGTTGCACCAACTTTGAAGACAATGTCGACCCTGAGGCCTGCAACTGTCAAGCGTGCGTTGAACGGAGGTAAGTATCGTTTGCCGTTGAAATTTTGCTGCGAGATCATATGGGGATCGGGACTGCGCGTGCATATATGGTCATCATATTTGTTCACACGTAGCCAGGGATACGCAAATATTTTCTTGATTTCTATTTCTTTCACTTGTATGGTCGAGAAATTCGGTGGAAGGATTTGTGAAGTAGAGTTTCTAAGTAGGTTTCTACTACAAATTAAGACTATATTTCCCTTTATAATCCCCATTGAGATACAGTTGGCTAAATTCCAACTGCAATCACTTCTGATTGTATCGCTCAATTGCCCATGATAAAGAAGACGCGAGCGCTGAACATCATAGAGTAAAATATTTCTAATCACGAACAATGATTGTTAGATTGAATAAAGCAAACTGCTTCGAAAGTCGATAGAGCTTCTTTCTCTCAATTTCCGCTCGTAAAAGTCAAGAAAAGACTATCATTCTTGGTGAAAAGTGAATTCATCTTAACCAAATGGGATACCAAGCTCAATCTATTCTTACTGATTGAAAAATTGGAAATTTATAAACGGCGTGTCGTTGCAGAGATTTGGAAATGGAACAGCAGCGCGAGCTCCGATCCTTACAAAAGGCCTGGGTCCAACTTCGGCACGCCATGAGACATATGTATCGCGATGGACTCGACAAGGAACTGAAATCCGGCAAGGGCAAACAGTTCGACGAGCACAAACTCAAAGAGCTCGTTCATTTGTACGTCTTTCTTTTATTCCCTTTCCACTTTATCGTGGATAAATTGTTGAATTTATTTTAAAGAAATGTCCAATTTAAAGTGGAAATGATGTTTTGCTCTATTGCTCGGTGCTTTGGTTAGTAATGCATAGGTATTTGTATTGGGATAGGGCTAAAGCTGCGTAAATATGATTCAGTGAACGAATGGAATGCGCTTTGCAAGCGAGTGTACTGTGTGGAGTCATTTTATTTTGGACGCAGATATGCTTTCTTCATTGGGATTTTGCTTTGGATTAAACTTCAAGGAGAACTCTGGTTCATTCAAGCTGTAGAGAATATTTAATTGTTATATGGTATGTATGACAAGCACTTGATTACGATAAGTAAATAGCAATCTAAATTGTTATTATAGCCAGTCGGCTGATCATGCGATATTAAGAAAATGCACGGCATATTTATGAGAGCGAGGGTGTGGGAAGTTGCAGTTGCGCTTTAAGTCGAAGATTGGTTGCAGATTGGTCGACCGCGACGCGCATCAACTTTACCAGCGACTGGAGAGTCAAGGGCGCGAATATGTCATGGAGATGAAGGTGAATCTACTGCAAATAATCGTCAGTCCCGACAAAGTCGGCCTCGAGTTACCCTCTGATGACTCGACGACCGTCAGCCTGGATCAAGCGAAGCTCTTCCTGAAATCCACCCTGGACTACTTTTCCCGCTATCAGGATACTGTGAGGAATATGTACTGCTTCATGCAAGAATTGGTATGCGTCAAAATGGGTGTTATTGATTGATTGAACGCGCTGCTTTGAAGGATCGAGTGCACTTGGAAAAATTCGGAATCACGTGGAAAGTGATTAATCATCATTTATTTGACGCCGTCGTCTACCAAGACAGCCTTATTGTCAACAATCTTCCGGCTATGGCTAAACAATTAGGGTACGTTCGCCTACTTTGAATGCATATAATATAGTTACCATTTCTTCTTTAATAGGGTTACTTTCCAAATCGAAATGGTCATTTTTTAATTCTAAAGAAGGGGAATGATAAAAAGATGAAAAGCGCGTCTTATTTTGAAAATATAAACATGGCCTAAAACTAGAGGAGGTGGGTTGATGGTCGTCCCACACGCTCAGCTTGAGGCTACGGTGCTTTTCTTATATAACATACTCTATATCTTTATTACACTTTTCTCTTTTCTACCTACTGCCAGTACTTGAAATGGGTGCCTCTCGTTCACTCTTCTTTCACTTCATCGTTAAATGTTTGAATTTTCAGAGTAGAGTTGGTATGTCCGGACGACGAAACAGACGAGGACAAGAAGCGCCGGCATGCGGCCGAGGCGAAGTTGAATCTGCCGCCGGCCGCCTTGGAATTGGCGCAGAGTTTCCGCGCGCTCGACAAGCTCATGCGCACTTCCCGCGAGATCTGGGAGAAGGCCAACCAACGCATGGAAGACTATACTGCCAAACAAATGCGACTTTATAAGGTCAGAGCTGCGCGCGTGTTGGAGGACGGCTCGGATAGAATAGCGCGTACTTTTTGCGCCTCATTATTATTTGTGAGAAGTGTTTTGAAAGGGGGAGTAAATCTGCGTGGACACGAGTAATGTCCGATTACACATTTTCTTTGATCTTAATTGGTCACTTTTGCATCATCATTATAACAATTAAATTGAATAGAGAAATGACGAATTATGATAAATTTCGTCGTATTTTGCATTCATATTGTAATCGCCCTCACGTTAACCCTTGGCTCTTGCGTTGCAGGCGACGCTCAAAGCGAAGCAAAAAATGCTGAAGGAAGATCTGGAATTTTTCAAGCAGCAGCGTCGGTTACTCGAGCGGTACGTGTCGAAATCAAAAGATACGAAGAGCACCGAGCAGACGAAGACGTAAGACTGAAAGAAGCAGAAACGATGAATGTAATGAGGGTTGTTGTTATTCAGAAGCAGCGAAGAGGAGTTGGCCCAGTTCGCGGAGACCTTGCGAAATCTACTCGCGAACGGTCGGCGCGGTCGACAACACACCGCCGCCCAGGTCGAATGCACCCGATGTAATCTCCGCCACTGCCCCTGCGACGAATGCACCATCTCTCACGTTATCACATGCGGCCTCGTCACCGAAGATGATCAGGTTTGGGTTGTTTTTTTATTATTTTTCCCTTCTCTTTCATATTGGACGAGGACGTTTTACTTTTTATGTTCTTCAGGATTTGGGACCTTTGCCGACGTCGATCCTGGACGAAATGGCGCCGTTCGAGTTCGACATGGATCAGTCGTCGGAAACGACCACTAGCAGCGATTCGGAAGACGACACCGCCTCGGATGATGACGTACTGATTTTAATCTTTTTAATCTCTTTCGTTTACAACGATGAGCGCAGCAGTGATGTGATTGTTGACAATTGTTTAGAACAACGAAATGGTTTATCGAAAAGATCGAACGTTGGGCATGTGTTCGGACATGCGGAAAGTGGCGAAGAGGAGCGGAAAGTATTCGGGCGTCATTCTACCGGCCGCGCCCACCCTTTTCACTCTGCACGACCAGACGCTACCCGTACGTTTGCCGAGTTCCTTTCAATCCATAATAACTATTCTTGCATTCTTACGCGCGGGAAGTTCTTTGACAGCACCAACTCTGAGATACCCCTCAAATTTTTTTCGCAATTAGAATGGATTGCACTGTCATGTGCAGTGTATCGCTTCTCAAATCATTTTTGCACTTATTTTCGTCGAATTTGCAACTGATTTTGTTGTCACCCCTGCACTCAATTTCGTCATCTCTGCATTCAATTAGAACGCAACTATAACAAAATTAATGAAAAACTGACGAATTATGATGCAAGATGATATAATTCTCGTTGATGCCTGTAATGAATGCGTAGCTTTTTGATGCTTTCATAGGGTAGCGTGGATTGATTACGGTATTTTACGTGATTAGCTAATAAAAATAGCTATTAAGTTGATGATGGCATTTGAAAAGTGTAGTAGTAAAGTGATGTATTGCAGTCGAACGATGTGCAACAGCACCTCAGCAATGTGTACGGCGACTGGGAGCTGCCTTACGATCCCACCGCTCGCCTTTTCTCCGGCCTCCCTGCCGACCTCTGTCGACGCGATTCGATCGACTCAAACTTCAACACCAAACGCTCACCCTCCAAGCTCATCGACACTAAAAAAATGAACGGTAAGCTCTTATTTTTGATATCACTTTATACCATTTTCACTTTAATAAGCACATTTTTCAATTTAAAGAGGACGTTTTCCAAGTCAAATCAGAATGGAAATGTCCTCTTTGATTTTGAAAATATCCTGGTTGGTTTGGAAAGTTTCATTATTAAAGTGGAATTAGTTTATTTCGAGTATAGAGGTGGAAACGTTCAATACATTGTTGTAGGTAATCGTGCCGAAGCGTGCGGAAACCGTCGGGAGACGTCAAAGACGGCACCGACGAGTCGCCATCGAACGCACAGCCTGCCGTTGTCGCCCGATGGGGGGATATCGAAAGCGAAGGAGTGCCTGAGCAAGGCCTTGGCCGAGCAACTGCCGTTTGACGCCAGCAAGATACCCCCGGATGTCTTCAAGCTGATGAAGGTACGACGCTCCGCATTCTATAGTCATATTTTCCGATCAGTTACAAGAAATCGAGCTAGGTATTGTAGTTGGCAAAGATGAGCTCGGTTTTCGGTGCTTGAACACCGTTTTTCACCAAGGATGATAGTTTTTACGTACCTTTAAAGGGAAGACAATGGAATGTATGAATGAATGGAAAATATGCAGTCAAAATTTGCCGATCAGGAACAAGGAATCTTAGATTGAATAAGGCAAACAGCTTCGAGAGTTGATAGTGCTTCTTTCTACTAATTTATCTTTCTCTGTTATCTTCTTCTATCATATTTTATTATCATCTTCTGTTTTCTTCCTCATTTATTCACCTCTATACCTTCAGGAAGAGACCCTCGCCAAAGCCTTCACGATGGCCGCCGCAAATCGCGGCTATGTAAAACGGCCGCCCAACGACCAATATTATAACTGGAAAGATCTGGAGAAGATCGATTGGAAGGATATGAATGTGGACGCCGAAGCCCTCAAGCGCTTCTACGAGCAGCACGCTCACGAAGTGAAAGTCGTCGGCGAGACGAAATTGAAAGACGCCAAAAGCGCCTCTGCTCAGGTCCATGCCAGCGTCGCCTGTCAGGGTATGTTCTTTAAAAGTGACTAACACCAGTAGGGCAAAATTAACATTCCATGCAAAAAATAGAAAATTGACGACGTGCGCAGCCACTAGTTGCTTAACCGCTCATATGTTTTGCATTGGCGATTACGGTCTCGGTCTCTCAGAGTCTCGCGGGGAAGGTAAATTGCCCAACTGGTGTTAGGCGCATGTATGTTCTTTATCATCTTAGTTACTATATGTATTTGAATTCCCGCGCGTTTATCAGAGCAGTGATTGACGATTAAGGTTGAGTGGAATTGAAATCGTAACGAAGTGCTAGAGAATACCCACAAAGCACGTTTATACCTATAGTATACAACATAATACCGATTCATTGTTTCGTTATCACTTTCAATGTGAGGCAGTTGCTCTATCGTCGTGATTTCTTAGTCAGTAATTGAGATTTACAGGGAATACCGTAGAACGCCAACTTAGGTGTATCTATAGCATAGGTAGCGTGAAGGAAACCGTCAGGGAAGGCGGTGTTCCTCTCACTAATTAAAAAATTAGGACGATACTGACAATTTATCATTGTAGTGGAGACGGCTGGCGATGATACGGAAGACGACGACGAGGAGGAGGACGACGACGAGGACAGTTGGAGCGGCAGCAGCGAGCGGTCCGGCAAGGACGGCAGGCACTGCGACTGTTGCTACTGCGAAATGTTCGGCCACGGCGGCGGTCAGGAGGGCAAGGGTGCTTGCGGCAGAGCTCCTCAGATTCGCGAGCGACTTCGATTGAAGTTGAAGCGAAAGGTGCGTCGCGGTTTATTGTTTAGGGCGAATACTGCGGTGATAACGCGCTTTGGGAAGAGATAGTAAACATTTTTATGAGGGAATCCCGAATAACGGACAGTCTCTTAGAGCGAGAAGGTTAGGAAAGTCCCGAATTTGATGCTTATTGTTATTGTATAGGATAAGAATCGTTCATATTTATAGGTCGCTTATATTAGTCAAAATCTATTTGTCCCCCTTTTATCGGTATAAATGATGTCCATTGTATATATAATCAGTTTTCGCGTTTGATTTGAACTTAGGCTTTGGAGCAACGGATAGGGGTCGATGAACTGAATTTGAAGCATTGAGACACGCGTCATATTGGAGCAAATGGGCGTCCCAAAATATTGCGGTTCCGACCTGCCAAAACCTTCTCTCATGGACTCATATCCATTGCGCCTGTTCGATCGTCGCTTTCATCATTGCTCTTTTTGTAGGAGACAGAAAGGGTGCAAGGTGACGGACAGGAGGAAGTGAATACTCTAAACGCTCCACCGGCGGAAAAACTCAGCCGACCGGCGACGCCGCACGAAGGCACCAAAGGGGACCAGCCGATCGACACGCTGCTCGAGTTTATCAACGGGCCGCAGACG